>QVOB01023190.1:0-12526 GCA_014839585.1 Pseudomyrmex concolor
TGTCGCAAACATTTTGCCACGTCAATTTGTGAAATTTAAAAAATAAATTAAAATAACTGATTTATATTTATTTTTTTTTATGAAAAATTACGAATGGTGTATGTATATATAATTCTATATATTCTTCTCTTGAATAGCTGCGTATACCATGATTCGAGGCATTTATTATTATGTTTAACTATTTTACCACAGATATCTATGAGTTCTGCTCATGCCTGTATGAATTTCTTCTGTACTTGCGACGCACAGAAATGATGTGATATCTCGTATTATTAGCAGTTTAATTGCTCATGATGTACATGTTTTCATTGTGTTTTCTTTTAGGTAAAAGAGAGACCACGTAATTTACATAATACACCAACAATTCTAAACTTTGCAACTTTTGTGTAGCTTTCGTATGTAATTTTTATAGCAGCGTATTCCTAAATTTATAATATAAAATACTCTTTTTTGTATTATATAATATCTATATGATATCTCGCGCGTATTTACAATTTCGAATTAAGTTAAAATAAATAAACGCATCGTGAAGCTCTCGCATAATACATCTCGCATCTCTGCCGTTCCCTCTGTATAGTTTTGCGCTTTATATTAACACTCCATCTACTTTTCTTTGGTTACACAGTCATCTATTACGTACCAACTAAAGTCTAAATATCTCTTATGATATCAGAGAAATAGTTGGAATTCTATCTGAGCGTTTGCTTTAGGCTCTCGTTTATCTCCCGTTTATCGTTATTAAACTTCGCGAGAAGTTTGTTAACTGAAAAGTTTACCAGCTTTTGAAAAAACAGTTATTTTGAAAAACAATCTCAAAATATGTCGGAGGTATTTGTTCTATATACTCTACAGGGAGCGTATCTCTATTGTGTACATATCACTATGTCTTCTATGTTTCTTCATATTGAGCAGCACAAGAATGTTTGATCTGTCCGACATTTCGGATCCAAGAGATAAATTGCAAATTCATCATGCATTCCGAAGTCGGCCCAACTATTTCATTTTACTGTGTAACTTTAAATGTTAATTTTGGGGTCAATGGATAAGGCAGTGAGATGTTGACGATTCGTCAGTCTCTAAACAAAGGAGCCTATATTGCGCGAACTATAAATAAAACCTATCAGGCAATACCTACTCTTCGTTGTGATCTGACACAATATTTACACTCTTGTCAAAGCGCTATGTTTTCTATCGATTTAATACACGGTCTTTTTTTCTTTTCTTTCTTTTTTTTTTTAATAAAAGACTCACTATCTCGAAAGTGCGGTTTTATGGCGAATGATGAGAAGCGTGTCTTCTACGCCGAAATATAAAAGCGAATATCGAACGAATTCGCCACCAACGGCTGCGTTTGCGATGCGAGTTGCGGGATCTTTCTTTCGCGCGAATCTGCCGAACTAACGAGAAGAACGCGTCGTCTACAAATTGCCTTAGCGCGGCGGATGTCTCATAGAACGGACAGCCTAGCTCCTCCGCCACCGCTTTGCCCTCCTCCGTGGTTACCTGAAAGAAGGCTCCGCGTTCAATGTATGTGTGTGCAAGAAATCAATACCTCATTGTTGCCAGCTGTGATATATTCTATGGAGATTAGACTTCATTGTGTGCGACGGTCAATCCTCGACAACAATTTTGACATACCCTTCGCTGCGATTGTAAATCGGATTTATTGCCGACCAGCACCAGAGGAGTGTCCTCGTTGGCGCGCACCCGCGATATCAGCTTCTTATACTCCAACGTCTCCTGAAAGCTGTGCCTATCCGTCACGGAATAACAGATTATGAAACCTTCGCCGCACCTCATGTATTGCTCGCGCATTGCTGTGAATTCCACCTGGATACATAACACAGAAAAAACGTTCCCAATTGTAAACATTAAATGAGAATCTTAGAAAACACATAGACGTATCGCAGAATGTTGTTTCTGGCCATTGTAACATACATAAGAATCTCGAACCTGTCCAGCTGTATCCAAGATGTCCAACAGAGCTGCTTCTCCATCGATAACCACTTGCTTCTGATACGAATCCTCTGTGAGCACAGGAAGAAAAACAACATCTTGATGTAACTCACTTATATAGACAATTAATTACTGTAATTACATCATTGTTTTATACAGAAATATCAAATTACCTATAGTGGGATCGTGATACTCTAGGAACCTGTGACTGACAAATTGGAGAGTGACAGCTGAAAGAGATTTCATCCTCGTATAAATAAACAATTAACACATCAGACACGCGCTTCAATGATGTACGTCCAATCGAATTTACCTGACTTCCCAACACCGCCGTCACCCAGCACCACGATCTTGTAGACCCTGAGCCCACGTCTGGTGGTGGATTGTGTCACTACCGGCACGTCGTCCTTGCCATTACAAGTGACAACACATCTATCCTGCGTAATTTCGTCGTCCGTCGCCGCCGTCACTGACATCACGACGGTCCGTCAATTGTGCATATCGGTGAAAAAAACAAAAAACTTCGTGTGCGTGGCCTAGCGATCGCGTCGACACACTTCGACGAAACGGCTGGTATACTTGATCGCGCCGTATCGGAGCATGACCGAATCGACAGACACACCCGTGCTGTCGTTGACGGACGCACCGCGACGAAAAACGTGGCTCATGTTTAGGACACGAGGGGAAAGCACAGCTGAGATTTAGGTCGCGACGGATAGGACGCGGGAGAAAAAATGCGCACCGACCGTCACGTTCATCACCAAGCGCTGGACTCGTCCGCGTCCGCTTGACAGTCCAGAATCGTGACAAGCGCGAGACTGGAGCGTATTTACGCCATGCGCGCGAGCGTCATCGACGATTCAGGGTCGTACCGTCATCTGTCAATATCAGGTATCATGTGTCGTACATATACATACGATACGAAATCAGCTGTAGTTTATCTAAGGTATTTGTAAGTTTTAGATTGACATAAAAGAAGTTATACCTACTTATGGATAATGTTCACACTGTATGATCGTAAGTGTTAAATAAATATATAAAAAGTTTAGGTAATTGTTAAAGATAAAGTCTATTTTGTCATAAGTTTTATATATATATATATATATATATATATATGTATAAATAGCCATCTGACATTTATAGTTTGAAATTTTATGCGAGTAATGTGTTTTTCTATGTGTGGTGATCACATATACGTTTGGACACAATTAAAAATACAAGGAAGATAAAATTCCGGTTTGCTTTGCGATAGGAATGTGTGTTCTCCAAAATTGCGAAGCGAGATAGCGAAAGAGGCGCACACGGGACCGTAGATTCGTCAGATCGCCACCAGAAGCCTCCGTAGTATCCCCAGGACGAGTACTAGGGTACACCTTGAAAAGGACGCCGCCATGCTTTAGGAGATGTGCTTGGTTTCTCCGCGAAACAATATGAAACATACCGTCAAGTGTTACGGAACAACCAAATAATGGTGATGATTGATTCGCGTGGAGAATCGAGTGATTGTCGAAACGAATCAATCTGACGTCATTGAGCGCGCGCGAGGGAACGAGCACAGAGATCTGAGCACCGCGAACGGGCACGTTCGAGGTTATACGCCAGCTGGTGCACAATCAGTATCCCAAACACTATGAAGACTGTTCTCGATGAAGCAAAGGTGAGCGCCTTATGTGTACACGAATGTCAACGTGCGCTGCTGTTCGACAACTTCATCGGTGAGACCGCAGCTCGCTCGCATCGCGCCCGCATTACCGAGTCGATCGTGCAGCCAACACCGCTGGTGTATTGTTTGGCAGATTGTTATCTGAAGGCGGGAAACATATGGAGGTTTTAACAATCGTGTGTACGTAGCCGAGACATTGAAATGAGTAAACACACACGTCGCACCGGCGTTACGCATGGCTGCTCCTCGCTCCTGCACTGACTTTTTAACTCAGCGTTGCACGGCGGAAAGTCATTACACACACTCATAGCTAGCTGGAGAACAAAATATACACAAGTAGTGGATTCCATGTTTTTAAATATCGTTGAACAGGGTACAAAATAACAGAACTAGAACATAGAATGAAAGTTAGCGCTGAGAATTTCCTAGAAGAGATTTATAGTTAACATGCATGTTGCATAGAGGTGCGATATATATTTAATGGTAAGTTTAGATATTGGTTAGATATTTTCATCAATAGTTTTTTATGTAAAAATATTATTAATTGATTTATATATATATATATTTCAGATCATAGAGAATCTTTATTCATCTTAACATGACATAATTATTAGTCAATTGCTCCAACACAAGTGTCATATAATTAAAGAAAACAAAACCATCATGTGCAATAAGGACTGACAGATGTGTCAATGTATATCCTAGTGATTCAGTAGATAAGTAGAAAAAGAAAACAATGTCAGTTCCTTCCTGCTCAACAAGTAAAGAAGCGGATGGTGTAAATACTAAGGAGGAAGTTAAATATGAAAAATGGGAACGTTTCAGTAATTGGGTGCATTGTATATGTATTGTTACTTTTGATCTAGAATTGGGTCAAGCTATAGAGGTAGCACAATATATCACGTAGATACAGATGTAAAAATATTTTAATATTTTAATATTTTATTAACTAAATATTATAAATACAGGCAATTTATCCAAGCCACGTTAAATTGTCAGAGCAAGAGAGATCAAATGTCTGTTACTTAGCCTTTCCCGACTCAAATTCTGGATGTATGGGAGATACTCAATATCATGTAAGAATTAGACAAAATAGCAAAATGGTACAGGAAACGAATGCTCTCAAGGAATACAATAGGAAATCATCTTCTTTCCTGCAAACAGATAAAGATTATTATTGGGGATACGTATATTTTCGACAAGTTAAGGATAAATCTTTGCCCAGAGGATATTTTCAGAAGGTCTTTACTTTTTTAACATTATTTAAGACTTGAGTGTAATTTATTCGATCTCATAACACAATTTGTGTAATCGCGTTTCCAGAGTGTTGTTATTATTACAAAACTGCCATTTATTAATTTATTTGGAGAATTATGCGCTTTAATAGCACCGGAATTCTTTGAGGCTGGAATGGCGCTTATGGAGGCTGTGATACGAGAAATCGATCACTGGCCTCCTCCGATTCCAGGCCAGATAGTTCACTTACCTCTTATTGGTGTCTTATTTCAGGTAATGAAACGCAACTGCAAAACTATAAAGTTTAAATTAAATATTCTTCTATGTATACATTGAATTATTTCAGACATATATTCCAAATCAAAATTACAAGGCCACAATCCCGTCGATTGCCGCCATGGAGCATGCACCAAACGTGCACGCGACGCGAAGACTGATTTTGACGTCAGCATACGAGGGCGACATGTTCCGAAGTCTAGCTAGTGTTGTTAGTTACGTGCATTTACTGTGGGAGCTTGTACTTCTTAGCGAGCCAATTGTCGTAATGGCTGGTTCGCCGACTACGTGTTCCGAGATGGTTCAGGCACTTATAGCGTAAGTAATAAGACATAGCTTATTATAATTAATGTTAAGCTAAGTACTTGTATATTGAAAAAAATATAATTATGTAGAATGATCGCGCCGTTGAAATACTGCGCCGATCATCGTCCGTACTTCACTATCCACGATTCGGAATTCAAGGAATACACGGCCGATTCGCCGACGCCGCCTGCAGTGATACTGGGTGTGACCAATCCATTCTTCGCAAAGACTCTGCAACACTGGCCGCACATCATCAGGACCAGCAACGGCAACAATGGTAAGTTCTATGACGCTCGCTCACAAATGGTGTGTTCAAGATTTTTTATGTTTTAGAAGATCAGAGATACAAAATCAAGAAGTCTGAGAATCTCAAGGTGTTAGACTCGAAACCGGGTGTTTACACACAGTACAAGCCGTTCCTGCAAAAAGACAAGACCATTCTGAAGAAGCTGTTCAGAGGCGTTCAGACAAAACGACCGGGTGAGGTGCAAACCGCGCTTCTGAAGCGTCACTTGATGGAGTTAACGGAGAGTTTCATGATTCCGCTCGAGAGATACATCGCGACTCTCATGCCACTGCAAAAGAATATTTCACCGTTTAAAGTAAGTTAGAAACATGACAGTTAATAATTTTAGAATTAGTGAAATCATTCTTTTTTTTTCTTTTTCAGGCAACTCCCACTCCGCAAATGTTCAATCCAGATGACTTCCTCGCTAGCTTAAGTAGCTCCGGTCCCCAACTGACTACGGGCATTAAAGGAGATTGGGTGGGATTGTACAAACGATTCTTTCGTTCGCCCAATTTCTCCGGATGGTTCCACACGAGATATACAGAATTGAGTCAGCAGCTGCAGGTTAAGCAACTGGAAAAGTTATCGCAGGCGGTATGTAACTAATTTTTTTCTTTTTTATATTTTCAACTTTTTTTCACTAATACTTATACAACTTTTATATTTTTCTTATATTAATGTGTAAAAATCGTTAATAAGGACTTGAAAACGTGGGTACAAGGAAAGCACGAGGTGGAAGTGGTCGACATGATTCTCAGAATTCGCCAAAAATTAGAGAAAAGCTGCATCGATGACGTACCGATCGATAACTCGGTTCGAGAAAAATTGCGGGAAAGAATAGATGATATCACACACGTATTGCCGGACGATTTAAAGGTTATACTGAGACAGGAATCCTGACAGTACGATTACGTTATCAATATCAAAACTCGTTAAAATTACATTTTAGTTCTAACATAGAGGTTTCGTATATTTAAGAGACGTCAACTCACAGACGTAATGTTTAAGCTGAAAAAATTTTAAATGCTCTAATCTCTTTCCTATTTATTACGATATAAGTGAACGTGAGAGGAAGAGGCGTCACAGCCTGTGTCTACTTAGTTTTATGTTATGGTCCGAGAATTTGTACAATGAATTATGATACTAACATACGTAATTTATAATTCGCAATTTGAAATACTCGCTACTCAAATCG
Source organism: Pseudomyrmex concolor (assembly GCA_014839585.1). Lineage (NCBI taxonomy): Eukaryota > Metazoa > Arthropoda > Insecta > Hymenoptera > Formicidae > Pseudomyrmex > Pseudomyrmex concolor. Next base: position 6,922 of record QVOB01023190.1, read on the forward strand.
GTTGAAGTAAATCCATATATAATAATCCACTTTATACATATACGTATAATAGATTATCAGCGCCAACATTTTTATACATAATATTTTATAAACCTTTAATATTATATAATCTTTACACACAATCTTGCTCTGTTACGTTACAACTGGATGTAGCGCGGCCATTCAATCTTATTTACAATGCCAATTTTCGACGAAAGCTTCCTTCTTTTACGTGACCAAATTATTCCGGTTAGTGATTGATCGCATATACAGTAATCTTTTTTTTTTTTTTTTATTATTAAGAATCTTGAAAAATACTCGGAGGAAGATAAGTAATAATCTCATGGGCATGAATTTCAACTCAAGTAGAGAGAGTGTAAAAATACGTTACGAGTGATGAATGTGTACATACATTTTTGAGATCTGTGTAAATAAAATATTTGTACAAACATATAATGCGTAATAAAAAAAAATTATTTTGATAACGGGTGTGAGGTATTTATTTATATCTGCCTTATCCATGATATACGCATTCTTTCTGGAAACGCATTGAAAGAAAAAAACAAAAAAAAAAGGGAAGATAATACACATTTTACCTTATGAGAGGTAATATTTTATTTCACTTTTATTTCTTACGATTTTTTTTATTGTTACACATTCTCCCAATTACATTAATAATTTCTTCAATAGGTTTTTGTGTCTTAAATGCTTGCGCCATTTTTATATTATATTCTCATTATAATATATCCATAATATATTATCATACTTTCAATAGAGTCAACAACATATATATATTTATCCATATGTATACGTGTATACATATATATGTATATATATAGATATCGGGTATATGTTCATTTTCTTTTTTCCTCATGAGTGTGTGAATGCACAGTACCGTAAGGATAGCTTTTTTTTATTTTATTACACAATTAATTCACAAAGTTCACTTTGTTAATTCTGCCGAAGTACACCTCGATTTCTGTGTGTGGCCATCGCGTTTATCTTCTGTGGAAAGTGGGATAACCTTGGTTGCGCGCAGAAAGGGTGCTCTTTTTCATCTCGTTTCAGTCAGAGAGAGAGAGTGAAGGAAGGGAAATCTTTTTTTTTGTCGCGATTCTCGTATATTTATATAGTCAAAGGATTCGAGAAGAGAAATGACGGAAGTCCCGTACTCGAGTCGCGCGTTAATAATAATAATAATAATAATAATAATAATAATAATAATAATAATAACTTTTTAGGCCTGGATGTATGAATTGCGTTTGTTTAAATAAATTTTTGCAAGACTTCTATCGACTAACGCGAATAAAAAAACCTTTACAACGAACTTGTTGAGAAGGAGAGAGCGGGAGAAGATGAACGCGGATGAAGCAGCGTGTCTGAGGAAATTGCGGACTTTTTCAGGTGTATGTAAAGAAGACTAGTAATAATCTCGCACGCGCTGCGCGATTTTGAAGGAAACGGTCTCGTCGCGCTTTTTTTTTTTTTTTTCAAAGTTGCTACTCGAAAAAGAAGGGTAGAAAAGTCGTGGCGTACAAAGTGACCAAAAATCCGGACTCAGCACAGCGGCGCACGCATAACGAACGTTCCAACAAGAAACGCAACGACCTGCTTTTTGCTCAACAGCTCTATATTCCCTGATTGGAATTTATGGCAGGATAATAAAACACACTTTTTAATATTTAACAAAAATGAATGAGAAAGTTGTTTTCTTTATTCAAAAAATTATGAATAATTAGAGGTTTTTCACAATGAAAAAATAACAGGTTTAAACTGTATATTCTCTTCCGGAAATCCCGCCATAAATTCAATCATTTTCATTCTCTTTATCGTTCACTTTGATCCGACATTTGTTCATCTTTCCGCAAGTGTCTCGTATCCCTCCTCGTCCCATCACATTCGTTCCACTGACACTACGATAATAAACGTGAGCTCTCGATATATTCTACTTTTCTACGTATTTTCTACTTTTGCTGCGTTACTCGTTGCTCTGCACACGCGATATATTTCTTTCTGCGATTTCGAAATTCGAGATCGTTTGTCTGCACGGAAAAGATATCCCCGCGTAAAGCTCGATCCGTTTTTCAAGATAATCTGTCACGAATATGTCAACAATTAAAATTCGCAAGCTAGATTCGCAGCTTTTTTGCGTAGCGCGATATTTCATTGCCGCAAGTATTTCTCTTCATCTGCGGAAAAAAAAAATCAGCTTCCTGTCTCTTCCGTGGCAGAGGACGATTGGACGGTATATTGTCACACAGAGAATAATCGTGCCAACAAAATATGTTGCGACGCGCGATTAGTCTCAAGATTTTATTCCCGTCAACATTACAGCTCTACAAATACAATATAATGTTTCGGTTTTATTAACGTAATATAATTTATTAGTTAGCAAATTAATTTAATTAATAAATTTATTTATTTATTTAATACGATATTTCGTCCGTACAGACAACGCTAACATGTCATCTTTACAGCACATATATCATTCAACTTTGATACAATACAAACAGCGTAACGAAATACTTCCACGATTGACAAATTAACTAAAACGACACATTCTCTTTCAATATCATCAATCGTCGTCATCATTATTATCATCGTCAACATATCTTACAATTAATATAACTTCAGTTTTTGAACGCTGCATCATTTTGTGTGTTGACTTGTTCTTGACTTGTTCTTTATTCCAATGATTGACTGTAATAACTATATATGATACAACATCAATTTCCACTTCTCTATACTCGTCGAAATATTCAATCCTTATTTCTCTACATGTTTCATCGAAAATTGCACGTGCTAAAAAAAAAACAATCGATAAAACTATTGCCTTTCCGCTTTTTCTAGAAACGTTTCGCGCAAAATCACAACGGGTGTATCAAATATTACATTATCTGTCGAGCTGAATCGGTTCTCGCATTGTCTTTGGCATGTCTCTGTCAATTATTATACATTGCTTTACGACAATAATTAGTAATCAATAACGAGAAGAGTTGCGGCAAAGCACCGGCTTGCAACGCAAAGGAAGAACGACGATCAATGGCGCATCACTCGGCTATTTGCACAAGCTGCATGTCCCCGTGTCCAATGTATTTAACAATTATGACACATTTTTCCTAAAAAATAAAAACTTATTACCGCAATTCGAAACTCATTCGCAATTTTTTAGCAACACACCGCGAGATGCGCGCAAATAAATGCGTCATTAATCTTCATAATCGTCGATCCGCGCTCGAAACGGTGTCCTTCGGCACACGGCAGTGTAATTTATCTTGAAGAACTGTCGATTCTTCGAACCACGATGAAGAGCGATCGATCATACACAGATCGTGTTCCAATCCGATATCCAAATTAATTAGTTCGTAATATCACATAATTTTGAAGATACAATAACTTTATTAGTACAATCAACATTTTTTTTCTCGAACACAGCGAGCGTCCGATAATTGACATAAAGCGTGTAATTTAATTTCAGGGTTTCCTTCGGCCTTCGTGTCCTAGAAAACTAGGACCAACTCTTAGAACGATCATCCTGTACTTCGAAAGCAGAAAACTTACGATCGTATAAAACTTCCACCAAATGTACCAATGTACGAAAATACGACGACGTATCTTTTTCGCTTCCAAGTTACAGAACGGTTAAAAAGTTTTCGTGGATGTTCATCGTGTTCGAAGATCGCGAAGAACGTGTGTTTGTTTCGAAAAAATTCGGAGAGAAATAAAATCAACAACGACCATGACTTTGTGACTTGTTTTCTGCACTTACGCGATCCCCTCGCCGTTTTTATCGTCACACTCGAGATTTTACGTCGGATCGGGCATATCTCGTGTGATTTTTCTGGATTTTCATCTTTTCGCTCCTCTTGCGCAACTCTTTTATCTCGTTTGTTCCCCCTTTCCCTCTCAACAAGAGCAAGCCGATCCTCAAAGAATCTCGCGTCGTCTATATTCGCGTTTCTTTTCCCCGAGAGAGAATCGGCGATGGATCGAAGAGATGTTCTTTTCCATAACGTACCGCATTTTTTTCTGCGACGAGTATCACGAGAGTATAGAAAAACGCGCGACAACAGATGACCGAGACCGCAATATGCAACTATAAAATTTCTCGATGAAAAAAGAAACCAAAGAAAAAATCGTGTACTGACAGCGGGATGTGCGATATCAAAGATTGTACTAATCTATCGGAATATAGTATATAAATTCTCTTCTCGTTTCAGAAAAAATCTCAAATCAAACAAGCAGAGAAAATTTTATCTCGTTCTCGTTGGATTTGATCGATTCATATTTTTTTTCTCACACGTATGATCACAAAGTAAGAAGTAACTTGCACATTTAGCACGTGTAAAAATAGGTTCTTCCGTTTTTCGCTAAAAAGTAGCGGTATATTTAATATTAAAAGCGTAAAATGCGTGTGTATATATTATATAAAACTCGCAGATCTCAATCCATCGCCGAATCGATCCCCTGTAGAGAAAAACGATTGTTAATTTTTTTTTTTTTTTTTTTATCGCTTTGTCTCGTTTTTCTTTTTTTATAAATACGAGGTCGAGGAGATCGACGGAAAAATAATATGTATAAAAACAACACAAACAAACTTTGCGAGCTATTTTTCGAGATGAAATCTTTATGCGAAAACAAGCTCGTCGATCTCGCGCGGGATCTCGCAACGTGAAGCGACGAGATCTCTCTTTATCCGGTCACGAGGAGGATCTCCTCGGCTCATTTGAGGTCCTCGTCGTCCTCGTTGGCGAGCAGCTCGTCGATATGCTTCTCCCAATCGTTATCGCTGGCGGTGGCATCTTTCGCGTACGTCGTGCCGCTCCTCTCGTGACCGCCGGTGCCGGTTCCGGTTACTACCTCGTAATCCTTTAGCTCGGCCTCCAATTCACGTTCCCAATCTTCTTCTGCGGAGAGGCACAAGCAGCGTTGTAGCTATTTTGCAGAGAGGTCCACGCGCTCTGGTCGTGTGTGTATGTGTGTGTGTGTGTGTGTTTGTCTGTGTCTCGGTCTGTGTGTCGATTTTGTGTTTCGCGCGCTGAGAATACGGGAGTGCGTACGACGCGTTTCGATCGAAATACATGTGTGTAAAATCTGTGTCGCGCGAGTTTTGTGTACGTGTAAGAGTGTAAAGAGAAGGGGTTGAGGAATCGAAATTACAGGGACGGGAGAAATTAATGGAATAGAGAATTACAGAGACAGAAAGGATGGAAAGCGGGAGAATGAGACTTTTGACACGTTCTCTTTGCCTCGAGAACTTCCATTCGGTTTGTTAATAAACGCGTTAAAATACAAGGATGTTAGCAGCCTGAGAAAGAGAGAGTGAGAGATACAGAGAGAGAGAGAGAGAGAGATGACGACGTACTTTATCACACGATCGCCCAATTGTACTAGCTAACTCTCTGAAAATTACAGCGAATTGCCGAAGGGAGGGAAATAGCTGGTTAATCACGTTTCTCTTAACGTACTTGTTACAAAAGTGACTGATTCATAATTACAAAAGTAATTAGTTGGGATATTCGCGACTTAAACGCCTCGGAATGTAATTATCGAAGCGGCGCTGCCGCCGTAGGAATGATCCTCGTTGCGCTAAACCAGCGGTGTCCAAACTCTGTATGTGTGTGTG
>QVOB01023193.1:0-26728 GCA_014839585.1 Pseudomyrmex concolor
GGTACATGTTTTACATCTCTCATGTAGTATATGAGAGAAAAGAATTTTTGTGTAAAATATAACATATATTTAGATGTTACATATAATTAAATTTACATATAATTTTTATACATAATATAAAAAAAATGATAATGAACGTAGAATTGCGTTAACAACATTATTAGACATGATTCGGTGGAGAATCGATCTTCCCAAATGTCAATTGGGTCGCTGGTACTTACGTGCCGTATCTAAATTCGATCCTGCGTGTCGAATATATACGACTGATAAGAGACGACGCGAAGTGACGATTGCGATGATTGTCACTGCAATTGTGTATTTTTGATTCGCGAGAGCATTGCGACGAAAGTTTAGCGCGCAATTAAACTTAGTTTTATTCTATTGTTAGGACCGCTCGTCGTCTAAGTCTATAAGTTATCCGGATCGATAATCTTCTGATGGATATAATTTGCGCAACGTTGATGTGTGTGTTACATTGACAAAACGGAATATATTCAAAATAAGTTGCGACATTTTTTTCTTTTCGGATCAAAAATAAAAGTAATAAACAAAAATAATAAAAACAAACAACCTTGTTTGAATAAGAATTAAACAGAAGTTGATAGTCATGGTAATCTAAGAGATTTTTTCTCTTCGACAAATCAATAAATATATCATGCGCAATTTTGTCTCTCAAATATCTCGTGTATACATATGTTTATAAAACCGTCATTGATATTCGCAGATCGTCATTAATTTAAAGGCCCAAAACGCGGCCGTCGTGAACGAAGACTCGAATATTGAATCGTCGGAATATAAATTATTGCCAGAATATTATTTCTCCTGTCAAAGACGAAGAGAGAAAGGGAAGAGGAGAGAGAAACACGCGCGAAGGGAAGCGAGCATGAGTTTAATCCGGCGTTGGAGGTGCGCTTTGTCAGGCAGGCAGCTCGCGAAACGTTCCCGAAAAACAGATGTGGACCTGACCCAATTGGAACGCCGTGGCTCTGGGACGGTCGCGCGGGGAACAGCAGTCGTAATAAAATGGTTAGGTGACATGCCTGACGGTCCACGTCGGGCAAGGTTAAGCGCCGACCCTCGCGCCGAACTTATAAATAACCGCGATACATTCCCTCCTACTTCTCGAAGTGTCTGCCTCTCTTTCTGTACTCCGGACGCTCACGGCGGTGCGGGAAGATCGCTGCCGTGCGATCTCTTCGTCGAGAGCGGCGCGGAAGCTTCCGATGTAATTGGGAAATGCGGTAATTGGGTCGCGTCGGACTCCTCGTGACGGATAAAGGCGCGAAAATCCCCTTTATCCGTCCTGAAAAATAGATCTCTTGCGTGACGAGCGTAATTTTTCGGCGACGTCATGGCGCGCGCCGGCGATTTCTCACTTTCTCTCTCTCTCTCTCTCTCTCTTTCCTTCGATTATTGTCGCAATATATACATACCGCGTGACGATAATGCGAGGATAAATTAGCGAAAATTATAGCTGTAACGATCGCGAATATATTATGCTTGTACGTAGGAGAAATATAACGTGTTGAAGTATATTTTTGAAAAATAAGCATTACTGGATTTTTAGCGAGTTAATCGAGAATGTATCCCCTCGGACCACTTTCGTTCGCATTTATGCAAAATAGGTCATGCGTTCGAGCATTGAAGCTTCGCGCAATTTAATGTGCACGCTCTCGCGATGTTATTAGCTCAAACTCGGGAAATTTCGTTTTTAACTCGATGCGTGTTCATATATGTACATACGTATACGTGTGTATACGTGCGTGCGTGCGTGTGTCTGCGTACGTTCAATGAGTGTATGCAACGAACGCGCGTAAAATCTGCTCTCGATAGCTGCCAGGCGCTAAGAGATCATAAAAAATTCAACATCCGCTGCTCTCGAGAGAAGAAGACGCCGGAGAGAAATCGATCGTCAGAAAAATCGTTTTCCACCACTTCTTGCGAGAGCACGATACTATTTTGCATCAAATATCGCGCGCTTTATTCATGTTTGCATTTCGGAAAATCGATGCAATTTCCGGCTCGCGCAAAAATTCGTGTTCAATCGCACGGCGACTATTTCGCGGAATGATGAAGCGATAAGTATGCGTGTAGGTATGTGAAATGTACCTGTTCAATTGCTTCATTATGTTCTGTTTTATTTGTACATAATGATTTTGAAACGCGTAAGGAAATGATGTACGCAGAAGCGCGTGAAATTTTTGAAAGGAAGTTTTTATTCTGTTTTGAACAAGACAAAAATAATGGATATAATTGGATATATTGTTTATATTACATATATAAACAAGTCTACACACAAAGTCAGAATACAAAACGTGTACGTACATCGAAGCGCGGTACAATGTTTTTCCGACGCTACATACGCAGGATGTTATACATATATGTATAGCGTCGGAGTCGGAAACAGTTACTAAAAATACCGATACGTTTATTCGATCGCGCCAAAAATTGTCGTTTTTTTCTCATAATAAAAACAGCGATGTGTGTCAAAGCCATCAAACAGCTGTCATACAAAATAAAGAGTAATTAATCAAAGTTTTATAAAAAAGTAATGCAGTTTTACATAATAAAGTAATGCAACATTTTCTAAATATATTATATGCAATAATAGTATTTTATAAATACATATATATATATATATACACATATATATATATATATGTCATTTAAAAAATATTTTATACTATTCATTAAAAATATAAAATCATGTTTTTACAAGTTTTGTGCTTTTTTTCTACGTAAGAAATACAGTGTAATATTATTCAAAATATATATAAAACCCTCTCTTTGACAACGATAAAATATAACAGATTGCAATTTGTATAAAAATAATGTATCTTTTTGAAATTTCTTCTTTAGACACAAATTATTCATTACTGAACTATGTGACGCAGACGTGAAAAAAACCGTGCCGGGTCAGTCGAGTACCTCTCTTCAATCGAAATGCATTCATCTCCTCACAATCCAACAACCAGTTCGAAGTGGCGCACTTGAATATGGCAAGTTAACAGTTCGGGATGAGAATGACGACTGGCAGCCGGCCAAATCGTGAAAATTTCTCAAACCGGCAAACATCCAACAGCTTCTGATCGACATTTCAAGGTTGGCGCAAATGTGTAGAGAATTCGTTTCTCGCTTTTACGAAACGACGACCTTCAGCTTGCTTTTCATTCAATTTCGAAGATAGAAGGACTTGTATTTCACGCGTATGACAAACCTATATAATAATAACCTATATATTATTTCTGACAAGAGCAATGCTGAGGTGAAAAAGATTTAATCGCTTCTGTTCAATCTAAACTTTGCTCTACACATGATTTTACTACAAAATACATTAATCCATACAAACTCATGTTGCTATAGTTTAAACAAATCTTCAAAAACTCATGTCAATTTTCTACGTGTAGTTTGGCTGAAAAGTGAAATTTAAAAAGAAACTATTTCTGTAGAAAAAAGACATTTAGCGAAATTAAGAAATTTTATTAAATTTTTCGGTCAAAATAGGTAAAGATTTATAATATTATAATAATCAGCAAGATTATTTTAAATGCTAAAAACTAGGATATACTTTTTCTTTCTTTGTGCTGTCATCCCGCTACCGTACGCTCTCACTAGCTTTTCCATTCCTAGCTAGATCCATGTTCTTTCTTTCTATTAAAGATTATGTTGCTGTCAGTTACTGATCATAGTTACGCATGTGTAGTTCATCGTCGTGCAACTTGCTTTTTCGAGATTGGTTTAGATTTTGACCAATCAGAGCAAAAGTTACTAAGCTCGAGATTGGATTTCTTTATTCTGATTGGTCAAATTTAAATCTTAACTTATCGTTTGATACAGGCTTGAGTTTGAGTGCAGAAGTGGAAGTATGAAGAACTATAAAGAACAGATGTAAATATTGAGTGCGGTCAAGACTCGCTGCAAATGTTTCGAAACATTGTTCTATCTTTATTCTACATTTAACGAGGAATAAAGATGAACGATGCTTCAAAACAGTGCCATGAGAAATGTCAAAAAATATTTTACTATGTTTACATTCAGAGTTGTTTAATAAAAAAGAAATTGTAATTTTGTACACATAGCAAGTGCAACACGCTGCGAGGCTAATTAGTTTTTAATTACAAGATGAGCACCGCCAAAGACGATGATGCTTTTTGGAACAGCAGTGAGATGCGATCGTTTTGCTTCGAAAATAATGAGGTTACGATTTAAAAAAATATAATAGCTATTTTCTTTATAAAAAAAAAAGGTTAGTGTAATCAAGTTAAATGTTCAAATTGTAGGTAGATCAATTATTTGAAGTGTCAAAAAATAATACTGAGTTTACCGATGATCTTCAGACCACGAAACCTCTGTTGTCAGTTATCTCTGAGAAGACACTTTCTTGCAGTATGTCAAACATGCACTTGTCTCAAAATTCTCACAAAACATGTTCTGTAAGAGATTTTCAAATGTTTTGATCTTGCAGTTTTAGCTGCTGACAAGTTACAGACTGCACAGTCAGAAACAGCTGTTGCTCAATCTGATATTACTTTGAAAAAAATACTGCTTGGTCAACCATACTCATTGGAACAATACAAGTCTCTTGCCAATAAAACTGCCTTGTTGGATGCTGCTATTTTAAGTGGAGATGGAAATGCCATTTTGATAGTAAACAAATTTTTTTTCTATAACTCAAAACAATGAATTTACAATGTGATATTTAGCATAACTTTAAGGTCACTGTTGGCTAATTTTAAGCAATGTGTATTACAGATAATTTTATTTCTTGCAAAAACTTTGAAACGATCCCTGCTACAAAGACTGTTAGTGGAGAGACAAGATGCAGTGAATGTATATATACACTATCTCTTTATAAGATTGCAAACAAGTGAGATAACTGACATATTGACGTATGTAATTTTTCTAATTTATAAAATTGGTGAAGTATTAATATTTTCTCTCATTGTCAAACATTTTGCAGAATGCTGGGTCATTCCTCAACTGCTGCTGTAAGTGTTGCTGCGTATAGCACACAAAGATCAAAGTATATAAAGTTCACTGTATTATTTTATTTCAGATGAAGAATCTTCATATTATTATAAAGAACACAAGAGATCCCAACAGGTTATTGCAAAAACTTCAAAATTGTTACAAAGTCCATTTTGCCATGTTACCAGATTGTAAAGAAGCTACATTTTTAGAATCTTACATCAAGTTATTAGGTGTGTTGATAATGGTTTTTTGGTCTGTGTGATATACACTGTGATTCATTGATTGTATTATAAATTGATAGAATGGCAAATAAGAATAAAACAGAAGAAAGACAGCGAGGAGCTTCCGCTGAATTCTTCTGTTCATGAATCTCTGCAGTACGCTTGCAAGCACTATTGTGATACACCAGCTAATTTTGTCGTGATATCGCCCACGACACTCTCTCAGGAACATGATATTTCTTCTAGATTGTATCAGAAAGTTGCTTTGCAAGTTAAAGCCGCCAATGGAGAATGGGACAATATCGATCGTTTACTCTTGACAAAGGTAATAACATATGGTTTTACATGTGTGTTTAATTGGCTGTCTTTAGTTACGTGTGTTATCTTGATTTAGGGAATACTTGGTAATACAAAACTGCAAGCACATTTATACATAGAAGATATTTTGCAAGTATTGCACAAACACAACGCTCCATATGCCATTCTTGAAAAATATCTGAAATTTGTCGACAGTTTAGAAAAACGATTGGAGTTGGCGAAGAGACTATCTTGTCATATAATAGTAATTGATGTATGTACACAATGTAAAAAACAGTAAGAGATTTTAGTTTATAGGTGTGAGAGCACAGAGTTCATATTAAATTTTCTAGGTGTTTGTACAACAAGCGGATCGCGCCGCACTGATGGATTACAAAGCCAAGTTACAACCTCAATCAGAAGAATACTTTTATGCTGAAAGTGCTTTACGTTTACCCCATGTCAAGTGGAGGAATTAAACTTTATTGTGCAAATTGTGTGTACCATGTAATTATAAACAAAAGTTTTAATATTTAAATTACATATATTTATACTGTTTTTAAAATATTGAGGAAACATTTTAATATATATACAGATATACAATAATATATAGAAATAACTATAATAGCTATAAATAAGTTTGTTATTAAAATTACAGTTTTAAGAGAAAATGTCTATGTATATACATATAGTAGGCGCTTGTAATAAGACTCATGTTTTCGAATGCAAAGGGAAGATGTTTTGTTTAAGGTTAAAGGTCAGTTTTACTATCTCTGATCAGCTGTCAAGCGTGATTGATCAATTCGGCTGCATATACTAAGCGATCGATACAATTAGCCAATTCAAACGGGATAATCGGTTGATTAATCGAAAACAGTGATATTTGTTCATAATGTAAACTCGGTTTAAAGTCGTACATTTTTGCGCGTTGTCTAGATTGCGAATACATGATCTATGGTCTAGCCGCATTTTTTTGTCGGAAATTAATTATTGCACAAACGAAGAATAGATTTTTCTCTCGTTTTGTTCTTCCGAGCGTGTGTTTTCGCGAATCGTCGAATGATTAAACACTGTGTACACGTGGCGAAAACCGAAAAATTATCATTTCTTTCAATACGTGAAGGAAGCGGCGCGCACGGCGCCACGCCGACCAATCGCGCTCGAGAGAACCGTTAGGAGTTTCCGTTGTGTGCGCGTTTGAACATCTCAGTGCACATTTGTCATTTGCGTGCGCGGAACCACTCCCGTGCGGTTGTGTTGTCCTGTGTCTTCGCGATCCTCGGTAAGTTATTGCACGTATTTCACGAATTATCGTTCGAATATGTTGACGCGAGATGCGCTCGGACCAGGCAAATTGGCAGACGATCACGACCGTTGTGCGAATCGATCTCGAGCGACGATCTGCGTGCCGAGATCACAACGCACACGGATAAAGAATGCCGAATATGTCGACCGCGACAATTTCGTGCCAAAAAGAGTGCATGGAATGTTGTCTTTCTTGAGATCCCCCCGAGCACGACTGTTTGATTAATCTTGACCACGCTCCAAGTGTCCACGATAGATCAGACATGCCGGAAAGTCTCAGTTATCATTAAAGACTCCGTTTTATTGGGTTTATTTATATATCAAATATACTGACGTCGAATGAACCATTCGTAATCGCGGTTAGCGTAATCGCGGTTTTAAATTTGTATTCTTTTTCAGATATTTATAGTTGGTAGTTTATGATACGTTGTTACTGATTGAAAACTGTATCATCACTAAATACTTTACTGTTGCTTTACAAATATTATTATGTTATTATAATTATTGTATCAGTATTGCTAGAACGATTGTTTAATAATACTCCATTCTAGTTTTGCAATGTTGTTCTATTTTTTCCAGTTGAAACAAACAAATCAACATGGCTGTTAACGTGTACGCGACAAATATGACGTCGGACAATCTTAGTCGTCATGACATGTTGGCGTGGGTGAACGACTGTCTGCAGTCATCATTTACCAAGATTGAAGAATTATGTACCGGAGCGGTCTACTGTCAGTTCATGGATATGCTCTTTCCTGGCAGTGTACCTCTGAAAAGGGTTAAATTCAAGACCAATCTGGAACATGAGTACATACAAAATTTCAAAATTCTTCAAGGTGGCTTCAAAAAAATGAATGTGGACAAGGTAAGCGAAACAAAACCTTTCTTTGTTTCTTTTATAATTTTCAAGCTTTGATCATTTGAAGAAGTAAGTAGAAAAAAAATAATGTAATGCTTAAATTAAGTGTCAGATACATATCTGGCAATAAATATGAAAATTGTATTTTGAAATAGGATTTAAAATGATCCTATTGATTAACATAATTTTTGTCACTTTAATGAAGAAAAGATAATGTGCACAGATAATTTACTCTATTCTTAAAAGTAATAGTAAAATTAATAAAAAAATAAAATATAAACTTTTAAATAGAATATCAAAGGTAAGACAATATGCAAATCAAAATCTCAAATTATATAGTTTTATGTCATAATGTAATCTTAAACAAGGTAACACAAATAAAATTTACAATGATACAACCATGCAAATGGTTCAGGTAATACCAGTGGATAAGCTGATAAAAGGGCGTTTTCAAGACAACTTTGAATTTCTCCAATGGTTCAAAAAGTTTTTTGATGCTAATTACGATGGTCGTGAGTACGATGCTTATGAAGCACGTGGCTGCATACCATTGGGTTCGGGTGTGGACGGCACGCACACTCTGTCAAATCCTCAATTGGTGCCTCTGCCGCCGCAATCCAAGCCCCAACAAAGACACATACAGCAACGTAACAACATGCCGCGACAGCAGCAGGGTATATTGTCGCAGTTTTGATTTTACGCGGTCGCTTTTTGCATGCTTACATGTTTAAATATTGTACAAACGCTGTATGTACATACACACTCGCACACGTGCACGTATAATGTGCATTGTGAGAATTCACAACTCTTGAAACGTATAACCACAATAGTATTGCGATTATACATTAATTGCAACAGTATTTTAGTTTCTGGTATCGAGTTTTAAGTTTGTGTACTACCTCATGTGTTTTAGAAGCTATGTGTTTATACACAAATACATTTTTACTTTACATGCACTGTTTAATTTTTATATATCATATGAAAATAGAAAAAAAACGCCAAAGAAAGATATATTATACACATACATCTTAGATGCAAATATGTACAAAATAATTCTCTCTAATATACATAGAAGAAGACATGTTTAACCTGCACTTGTATTTTTCTTAGTTTATTATTAGGGTGAAAGGAAAAGGGCTCCAAAATTGTTTATTCCTAACAGAATTCCTTTAAATAGATTTATATAAAATATTTTTAATAATAATAATATATATTAAAAATACTTTTTAGCGTAAAACTGTTTATTTCAAATATATTTTGTTCATATTTATTTTACATCATATTATTTTTTATTATTTTATGTTATTTCATTTTATTGTGTGCACACACATTCTCCACTCCTCATTTGCAGATTGTACCAATTGATAGGCTGGTGAAAGGCAGGTTCCAAGACAACTTTGAATTTTTGCAATGGTTCAAGAAGTTCTTTGATGCGAACTACTCAGGGGCAGAGCCATACGATGCGCTTGCTATGCGAGGAGGAGAACCTATGGGTAGTGGCGGGAATAATGCACCTCGTGGTTCTAATGTGAAACGTACTTCTCCACGTGAAACAGTAAATTCGGCTAAACCTGCTCCTCGTACTACTACTGGTATATCATTTAATAAATTTCCATCAATTTAACAATTTTAATATGAGTGAAAAGTTTGAGTCTTATACACAATTTTATGAAAAAGATTTTACTTTTCAAAAGAATTATTTTATATGAATTTTAAACTCTTATACATTAACACAAATTTATACTAATCAACAATTGAGTGACTCGTTTGTTTGATTACTCTGTGATTTGTTATGAAAATCTTAATGGATTACATGATTTCACATTGCATTGATATTCTTAATCAACTTGAAATATTAAATTTGTGTGAGAAACTAATTCCAACCTCTGTGCGTGCAGACAATACAAATACTTTAGGTAAAACTCTGTCTTAGCATCTCATTTTGTTTTTATTTATTTATTTTTTAATATATATTTTGTGTTAATTTCTGTGTTTACTGACTTTTTTATTGTGGTGGTACTTCTGTTAATTATTAAAACAGGTACATACTGTATGATAAGAACATATAATTCCAAAACTGAGGTACTTTTACATGAAAATTTCTTATGTGTTAGTCAAACAATAATGTTTATGTTTTTACAAAATTAGTATTTACACAATTGTCATAGCTTTTACTAGTCTATGGTTATCATTTCCTATCACGTTATTAATGCTTATTAATGCACTATATTGTATAAGTAATACAAAAGTAATTTCTCTTAGGAACACTTGCCTTGCAATTCTTTGATACGTTACAAAACCAATTTTTTATACATTCAGTTTTTTTTGTAAAATAAATGCATTAAATGCCATATATTGTAAAATGTTCTGTGCATGATTTTATTTTAGATACGTGCATGTAAAGATTTTGCTTTTCACAACGTAGTTTGTACATATTTGTTTAGATATAACTGAAAATGCAAAATAAGTATTTTACAATTTAATAAAATATATATGTATAGTTTAAAATAATATAATCTTATTCTCTCTTTTTACTTAGTAACTAAAGTTCAACCGCCATATCGTGCGCAACCGAAGACGACCACAACAGTCGGCAATCGCGGTGATAATGGAAAAATCGAAGAGCTGAATGCACAGGTACACTACGTATTTCTTCTTCTTTGATGGTTTTATAACTCAATGTATATAAAATAACAAAGATATTGAAACATCTTAGGTGCTCGAGTTAAAAATGTCGCTCGAAGGTCTGGAAAAGGAAAGAGATTTCTATTTCGGAAAATTACGTGACATCGAGGTTATGTGCCAAGATTGCGATAATAGCGGTGATCCTCCACCTATTGTACAGAAAATTTTAGACGTTCTTTACGCAACAGAGGTGAATTACACTCTACAAGTAGTTTTATTCTTACAAACAATCTTACATGTATCGAATGCGCGCGAATACGTACGTTTGTTTTCAGGACGGTTTTGCACCACCTGAAGAATTGGAGGGCGACGGTCTAGCGCCCGACGACGAAGAGGAATATTAACCTTTTTTATTTACGAATATAATCGAAGAATAAGAAACAACAAATTATCCAAGTGCGGTTCTTTTTATCATGCCTGTCAGCCAGCATTAGTACCCTTTGCATAACCGTTTAAGCTACTTCAGCAAATTCAAGCAGTTCTTCAACGGATTGTATATTTCGTTAATAAATTTCACCAAAATCATTAATATTCGCACGAAATTAGAGTAGACACAAACCGAGTAGTGCACTTGAATAACTTGGATCTGTTGGAGAATGAGAGGGAGAGAAAGAGAGAGAGAGAGAGAGAGCTAGGAGAGAGAAATCAATTAGTAATCTTTTACAAATTATGATTCCTTATAGCATTATACGATGATAAAGTTCTGAGGATCAATGGCTCTCGAATTGCTGCAATTTTTATGAATATCCGTCAATGGCTGCAATCAGCGGTCTCAACTCGATTTGAGACATCGCTTCGTGCTCACCAC
Source organism: Pseudomyrmex concolor (assembly GCA_014839585.1). Classification (NCBI taxonomy): domain Eukaryota; kingdom Metazoa; phylum Arthropoda; class Insecta; order Hymenoptera; family Formicidae; genus Pseudomyrmex; species Pseudomyrmex concolor. The sequence goes on from QVOB01023193.1 coordinate 11,147, forward strand.
CTGTGATTGGCACTTTTACAACAGCCGCAGTAGATGTTTTTCTAGAAGAATGGGTCTATCGCGGACAATAAGCGCGAAGCGATGTTTCAATACGTTGAGTCCGCTGAACGCCGTTATCGTATTGTTACGTAGCAACTTGCGTTAATTATACAGTTTTTGATGCGTGAGTGTTTTGTTTGTAAATGTATTAAGTTTGTATAACGAGTCACAAAGCTCCTATCAATAGTTTTATCTTTTTAAAATTTATTCATATAGTTAAAAAAAAAGTCTCTATCTGGAACGCTCTCCGATCCGAGAGCTGCTCGATTTGTTCACAATTCACCCGATTTTTTCATGTGCAATGTGCCAACATGGCCAGTGCACTTAGTTTTGTGTAAGGCAGTAAGTTTTCAGCGAAACAATTAGACCAACACACGTTACGTTTAGCAAGTAAACCTCAACTCCGCTCGATCTAGCATTTTCATCACACAGAATCGTCGAACTATCGCGTAAATACATTTATAGGAACACGAATGTATGAGTGTCGCACATTTTTAGAGTCTTTGATTTCCGAACAAATTAGACTGTGTGTGCGCTTCTTGAGGACAGATTGCGAAACAAAATGGTACGCTTATAATACAACTCAACTCTACTGAATTATAGAAAGATGTGAAAGACTAATTATTATAAAGTTAGAGCTCGTATTGAAAGATTTGTCTATCAACGTTTATCCCGTACAAATGCATTTTAGGGAAGATCATGTTTACATTTCTCCGTGAGTCTTTCGAGAGACACAGGAATGGCCTTAAAGCGCGATGAACTTGAGATCCAATGAAATATTCAGTAGTGAAAAGCGCAAAGTGTTTCTTCACTTAGATCATAGAAACTGATTGAAGGAAAAAAACGCTGCTATATCTTACTTTCATATATATATATATATATATATGATATAAAAAAATTGGAAAAATTCTAAGTTTTAAGAACAAATGTGTGAGTGAGAGAGAGAGAGAGAGAGAGAGAGAGAGAGAAAGAGACGAGAGCGAAAGAATGACAAGTTTTGCGAGCGTGCACACGTGTGTGCTTTCCGATATTATTGATTTTGTTCAAAACAAATCATTAATGATATGTGAAAATTTAATTCTAAACGAGAAACAATGTCATGAAATTATGAACAATTTAAACTATAATTCGCACTACATTTACACTCTACGTTTTTTATATATTAAGTTTTAATAAGGCGGAAAACGAATACAGTTTGGCTTGCGCTCTGTTCATCACCGTACGCGCATATGTGCTTCGAAATTGGAAATTTTAATGGCGATGTAATAAACGTTTAATAAAATTGATCCGCGAGCTTTTTCAATTGACGTATGGTCTCAACATATCTTAGCGTAGATAACCGATATTGCGAAGTATCGAATAATTTGTGCTAATGATGAATTTTTTCGTTAAAAAAATTTGTTCTTGTGTGACTCTATAAATTCTGCTGGCACTTATGACAAATAGTGACGTTTAAATAATATTTAAAGAAATTTTGTTATTTGCGAAATAATTTATGCACACGATGTGGGGCGAGAAAAGGCATTTTGCATAAGTCTATTGAGCCGTTATTAGAACGAGAAAATTCGTCACGAGCTATAAGTTTAGTTTTTTTATTTTAAAGTATTTAAATTTAAACAAAAAAACAACTTATTTACATATTTGGCATTTGTGTACGGAGGCTTTCAGTAATTCACTTGGAGAGGAGAAAGAGCTCTCACTGCTCTATAGTTTACTTCCCCTGATAGCTGGGAGCAAGACTTCTCATCTCGCTGAAGCATTAAAAACCTCTGTACACCAAAATTCCCAATAACTTAAGATCTGACCTCCGACAACTTAAACCCTGTTCTGGCGCTGCCACCCCACTAGCTGCATGCGCAGAAGAAACAATCCGACATACACACATCAAATACCTACCCTGCTCTATCCTACCCTACATGCGCATACACTGACACGCAGCGGTTGCATGCGTGGAATACTGTCGCGTAATATAGAGTGGGAGAAGAAGAAGAATGAGTTTCGAATTTTAAGTTGTGAGAGACTGTGGTTACATCAACCAATTGTAAAGCTCGAAACTACTTCATCAGTTTTCGTTCAGCTTGGTGATCACAAAAGTCTTGACTTTCTGCTCACAATTATACACGCTGTTTCGGCGAGAACATTGTTTTACATACAAGGTAGGTTTATAAGACTACGATAAAGATTACTAGAAATAATCGCTGCTTAATTAATTTGTTTGTGTGAGATAAACACGAAGTAAATAAATATAATTATTTGAAATAAATTTCTACGACACGCTTTGCTACGTGTTTTGAGAGATACTTAGTGATGACTCGTTAAAAAGTCTTTCTAATTTGTTTTTGAAGCAAAATACGTAAATAATGTTACATGCTTATTAAGTGCGTGGGAAATTTTATGTAACTTCAGAAAAATACATTAATTTAATTCGTGTCAAGTCTCGGACAATCAACATCAAAATTAACTGAAAATATGTTGTTCCACAATGTAACCTTTGATTTGACTTTAATCTTAGAAATACGGTTAATAATTGTTGTTCTGATATATAAAGTTTATCACACGTCAGCAGAAGATATGTGATTGATTTTGTTACCAAAGAATACACACACGAGTGAAACATCAATTTACACGATTAAAATTAGTTTTATGTTTTCGATATTTATTTTTTCAATAACTTTGACAATAATTAATAATATATTTTTTTAAAAGAGTATTCTTTGTGTAGATAGTTGTGTATAAGCTTATTAAATTATGATTCTTATAATTATTTGATGTGTTTAATAAAATTTTTCATAAAAATACTTCAAAGTTCCAAATAACCAACCAACGTATATGGGCGTTACATGTAATTTATCTCGCGAGACAGAAAAAATAAAATTAATTAAAATTTTATTCGTGCGCGGTCAAATGCACGTTCCGAAGTACAATCTCTCGATTTTTCTTTAGAATGTGCGATAGGCGGCGAGAGATGAGATTTAACGGTGTCATCGCTGTTTCGGTACACGAAAACACGATAATATAAGCAAAAAAAGTCAAACATCATCACAATGATAACAAAGCGCGAAATGTAAATGCATGAGTAAGACAATAATAGCTGAGTTAGATTTTTTGCTAGACATTTCACAGACATGATTCTTTATTATCATCTTCGGCACATGATGCAAACACTCGATTGCCTAATATAAGATTTGCTATACTTGACCATGAACTTTTTAAATCGAGAGAAATAGAACGAAACAGAAACGAGACGGAAATTTACCAATCTTGTACATGCTATATATATGTGCAGTGTTGGCATATATATTCTTATGTTATTTTTATATTATTTATATATGTGTATATATTATTTATATTCATTTCATTACTTAGTTTAAATTATTTATATTATTTGTATATTATTTTTACTCTTTCGTTGTGTATTTAATATATTTATTTACATTCTTTGACGCGATCGAAGTTTTCTTGTAAGTCTCGTAACTTCAAGAGAAATTGCACGCGCGAAGATAATTAAATAGAACGATATGACAGAGAATAGTCGTAAATATAAAAATATGCTCCCTGAATATTCTCAGCGAATAAATTCACCATATGATCGCGTGCACATATTGTGTTCTGCGTTGAAAATACGCCGCTATTGAACTTTTTTTTTTGGAGTTCTACACGATAAAGCGAAAAAGGTCATGCGACTTTTCGATAGCGACTTTATCATCATCGGTTTCTTTATTGTCTATTTTACGCTCTGAGTCATTAGAATTGAATTCCAGTCATCAAAACTCAGAAGGGGAATTCTTTTTCTTCGTGTTTATCTCCAAAAATCGTCAACAAACACTATCTCGGCATAAACGTTGCCCGAGATTCGAAACGTCGCTCGATTTGCGATATTCGTACTTTGAAAAAAGTTTGCAGCGATATATAGCGCATATATTCTCATTTATTCTGTTTATATAAACATTAATATATTTATTTTATATTGTGATATAATATTTCTTTAATATTTTTCTAGATTGTGCGACTTGTACTAACTAAAACATGAGCGTTAACATCGTTAATTCGCAGGATAAAGTAAACCCATTTCCGTTTATATGTTCTATTTATATACATGTTGCATTACAAAATTTATATAAATACATAATATGTGTGTTCTGTACTTGAATATTTTAATGAAAAATTTTATTGGACAAAATCCATATTGTTTATTTATTTGTATAAATGTTAGGAACTGCGCGAAAGGAAAGACGTCGAAAATTCTAATTGCAAGATCAAAAACGTATTTGTGTGGTTTACACAAACTTCAATTGGCAACAATATACTGAGATTAGTGGATAAAACTCTATGGGTTGCGCAGAAGTGCGCAGAATGGAGTTTACCCGAACATATGATCGATACGCGTACGATAAGTTTTTTTTTGTATTGTCTCTCAACGAAGTGTAATTCTGTTAGATTGTTTGATAATTTACCTTTGAAACGATGTATTTTAGCGAGTAACAGACCACTTGTAGAAGGAAAGGAATATTTTAATCTTGTTAGGCCGTTACCTTGGATCTTTTTCTTTCCGAGTTTAATATTCATACGTTCGCTAAAAATGATGCTGAACTTATATCTATTCATGTTGGGCTATCCTCGAATCACAGAGCTCGAAATGGTACGTGTTTGTTTGCAATATAACACATAATAAATGTCGCGTTTATTTTTTGGTATCATCTGTCAAAACTAATTTTCCGGTAGGTAAACTTCATACGCTACAATCGTCAGCACGTAACAAGATACGTGAAGTACAGGAGAGAGACTGTGAACAAAATAGAGGAGCCGAGTAACAAGGTAAGCTCTTTTTTGAGATCCGTGACATGTAGCGAATGCAACGGTGTGTTCCTTTAAAAAATAATAAAATTAGCACGATAACAGTCTCGGTGGTGGGTTGGGTAGGACAAAAGATTACATATGAACGAGGTCAAGCAGTCTCTGATCAGATCAATTCGTCTGACTTTGTCGAGTTTGTCTTGTCTGGATACTTCCAAACTTTCCGTGTCACCACCACCTACTAAAATTCATGTTAGTAGCGTCTTCGATTTTAAAGTAAGTAGAATGCATCCCCGTCACACTGATTTCATTGATCAACGTGCATGAGATAAGATCTTTGGGAAAAATTTTTACTATCTGAACAACAAATACTGCATACTTTTTTTCTACGAGCACTTAATTGAGTAAGACATATCTTCGATTTCGTATCTGTGTTGCTGATACTATCGGGATTTTTGTGAATGTTTTTTTATATTTTTTATAAAATAACAGCTTTGGATTTGGATTGACGTCTTTGGTTTGTATGTGTTTGTTTACGTCTTGAGAAAATAATGTGACGTAGAGTGTGTTTAAGATATACTGAAAATACGCGAAAGATAATTCTACGAAAGAACAAAATAAAAAATGTATTAAAATCATGAAACACTTTTTCAAGCCAATAGTCGAAGAACCGCCGGAAAAGCCAGATTCATCGGAATCTTCAGATTCTACAATTTCTTCCTCAGAGTCTTCAGATTTGGATTCTATACATGACGAGGCTGCCATTTCCACCAACTTTGCAGAATCGATTGAAAAGTCGAGCGAGACAGTCTTAGATAATATGGATAAACAGGTATTGTTCTTAAGAAGTGAATGAAAGTGCCATAATACTATAGTTTTATATTCATAAAAAATTTATTAATTTGCAAATTTGGAAGACATGGTCACATCTTTCTTGTTAAAAAATAACTGCCCTTCCGTCTATTTCGATAATATGTTTGCTTCATAGTTTTTTCCCTCTCATCACACGTGTATGTTTTTACGCGACAGAGAAGATTGATCCAGATACGATTTATTATTGTCTTTTCAGGACTCAAATACGTCAGGCGAAAAAAAAAACAAATATAAGTTAGATCAAAGTTATATTGACGGTTATAAACGTCAGTTCGATCCTTATATAGAGTGTAATTCATCTAAATTCCGCTCGTATGGCAGGTGTTGGACGGGAGGTTGGCCTCGTAACAACATGTCTGATTCTGAATCTGACTCTGACAGTAACTATGGCTCTCTCAACATATTGAGTAATATTCGGCGTAATTCGTCTTCAGGATTGTTTGGAAGACGCAAAATTATCAGTTTGAAGAAAATGAATCGATACTTTCCATCGAACTACGCCCGAGTTGACACTAGCAATAAAAAAAGCAATAAAGAAGATATCATGGAAGATTTTGGAGATGCTTTGATAAATATTTTTGAACAAGATTTCGGCTATTGTTCCACACATGCTTCCGGACAAGATTCCGAAGATAATTCCGAGAAAAAATCCGAACAGACTGTGTTTGAGCAAGTCACTGAACAAGCTTCCAAAGAAGAAGTTTACGAGCAAGATTTTGAGCGTTCTTCGGAACACTCTTCCGGGTCGCAAGATAGCGAAAATGCTTCCGAGAAAGATTGCGAACAATCGGTATCGGAACAAGTCACCGAGCAAGCTTCCGAAGAAGTTTACGAGCAAGATCTCGGGCATTCTTCCAAACATGCTTCTGAAGGGAAGCAAGATACTGAAGATGCTACTGAGAAAGTCTGCAAACAATTATTACCCGAACAAGTCATCAAACAAACTCTTACAAAGGTTTCAGAGGAAGATAAATTCAAGGTATGATAATATGATAAATATGCAAAATTATGCAAATATTAATATTATTACTTATCAAATATAGTAGCTCCTCTTTTAAACATTTTTCTACTTTTCTACATGTTTGTCTCTATTTCCATCACTAAAAGGTAAGCCATAAAAGTTAAATGATTTTATAACTGACTTTTTTCTTTTGTCAAATCTTTCTCTCTTATTGTTTGTCTCCGATAATTTACAACTTTCCAAAAGCAACCTGGAGTGTCCATCTCTTATGCTTGTTCGCTCCAAACTTTACACTTTTGAGAAGAGTTACTGTATTAAAAAAATATCTTTTAATGCCTTTCCATCTCATATATAGCATTCAGACATGTACATTATACTAAATTTCTTGTTACTGTATTTCCCATTTTATTTAGAAATGATACTTTTTTCGCAAAAATACGTAAACGCTCAACGAACTTGTTTATTTAGAAATTGTCTAAGGATTGGCATGATAAGACAGAAGTTGAGCGTCAACATTTCAATTTACCGGAAAAATCGAATCAGGAAGACGATGTTACTTTCTACTCTCCGATTAATTCGGACAGCGATTTGCCAAAAGATCACTTGATATCACCGTCATTTGTCGAGAGTAAGTGATCTCTTACAGTTGCGATATTATCTATATAACCAAAAGTCTTACGTATGACATTCTCAATATAGCGGTAGAGTGCTGGCTTTTTGCTTAACATTCATTTTGTATGTGCTTCGTCTCTGCATATGTATTCGCTTTAGTTAAGACACAAATCTGCTTGGAATTTGGTGCTACTTTGTGGCGCCAACTAACTCTTTAGAATCAGATTTTTTTTTTATACCTTTCTGTCTCTGCAATTCCGTTAACAGTCTCGAAAATAACAATCGTCTCAATGACAAAATTTGTTGCGCTTATTTATTAACAAAATCTGGTCTTGACTATCAGGACACATAGTTAAAAAAAATCTACCACCACAGAACTATAACACATTGATTAAAGTAATTGTTAAATAAATTAAATTAATTGTTAAATAAATTATTATAAATAAATTGTTTGCGGGTGACTGAATTTAATGTTGTACATACGAATTATATCTATGTATATTTATGAATTCTTTTTCCAATATCATTTTTATGACTGAAGCTGTTGCATATGTACCGCTGAAAACGTGTATATTTCAGAATATAATCAAACATCTGTGGATAAATTAATAGTTCTACAACTCACTCCCGAACTAACAACTATTAATGATTTTGAGAATCAAAACTTACATATGTATAATAAGTTTTATATATGTATATATGTACATGTATATATATACATATATATATATATATATATACATGTATAATATATATGTACATATCATGTACATATTGTATGTATATATTATGCATATATAATATTTTGAATTAATACATATGCATGCCAATATTTTCGAGACGACTTTAAATTGACGTTTGTCCTATCATTTAACAAATTTTATATCATACATTTTTATAAGTATTCTATATATCATATATTTTTTTTACAAGTATCTCCTTGCAAAAAGGTGTTTTTGAATAGCGATTTTTAACAAACAAGTGTGCTTCGCTACAATCTCCCGATCAAAAGCTTGTATGTTGTGTACATATGTACATGCATCGCTTTGTAAATGAATAAAGTATTGTAACATTGACATTATTTACTTGTCCAGAGTCAGTCACTAGAGATAATCTGGAAACAAGTGAGTTTATTAACGCCGAAATAAAATACTGCTCTATCTCGCAATCGACATCAAAGATTCCCGGTACATAATTACGATTTACGCAATTTGCATGCAATGGCTATCTTTCTTTCGTCGTTTTGGCAAATTAAAGTACTGTCATTCTCTCTTTCGACAGAGTCGAAATCATCCGACAAGATCAATAACAGCGCCGTAGAGAAGCGCAGTGGAAATGTGAATAAATGGCATAAAGGTAAACGTTCGGGTCACGGTAATCGTAAAAGAAAATAGTCACTTGACAAAAAGCAGAAAAACAATATCGAGAGATAGCGAGAAAAGTGAGAATGACCGAGTGAGTGAGAGAAAATGAGAGAGAAAGGTAGAAAAAATTGAAATCTTGAATATTTGGAAACAAAGCGAGCGATTAAGTTCGATAACTCTCAATCTCAAAAAAAAAAAAAAAAAAAAAAAAAAAAAAAAAAAAAAAAAAAAAAAAAAAAAAAAAGAACGCGTAATCAACGGTTACGCAATTGTCAAGAATCAAACGTTATTTGGAAGACGAGATATCGTTCTCCGCATAGCTGCTGAGATATACTGATACAGATAAGCTATCGATATATTCGAATAAAATCTGAGGTTTTAAAAACCGTTCCGAGCTATCGGATATTCGACAATTATTATCGCTTTATTAATTAACAGGTAACGCCGTTTGGGTATCACATACGTACCGCGTGCTAGACTCTATTCGGAACGTTTCATGTTTTCGCTGTTATTACGTAACATTGTTCTGTGAGATAATTCAGCGTCGATATAAAATTGTCAAATTGTCACTTTTTGTTCTGTGTAAACTCATCACACTTTCTGTATGATTAATCAACTTTACAAATATGATTAGTTTTACAATATAATATGAGTTTTACAAGTGAAATTTATAATTAATATTATTATTATTTTATATGTGTCCCGAGCGCCAACATCGCGCTCTCGGAGCACGTATAAAATCCAAGTGACAAAAAATAAGTCCCCGTCACTAAACGCGTTAAAAGAAAACGAATTAAAATATTAGGATTCTTAGATAAGAAAATGTTTATATTCATGTACTATATATACAATCGAATTTTAATGTATATTATCTAATACGTTTCATCGAAAGCATAGGTCAGCGTATATACGTTGTCATCATCACTTATTATATTTGTTCGAACAATTACCTCTTTTGATGTTATTCTAATACAATGTGATTTGTGTTATTCTAATATAATGTGATTTGTGTAATAATAAAATGCGATAGAGTAACAAAGGGAGAGAAGAAATATACGCTGTTTTCTGAGACACTTTAAACTTACGCGTTGCATTTAAGAGCCAGCACTCGTTGTCAATATAATCAACGAGAATATATATTCGATGACAAAAGATTAATTCGATACAAGTGTGTCGAGTAACTTAAAGCGCGCGATTCTCGAATTAAGTGATTATACCAAGTCGGATTTAAAACGATAAGCTTTTACTATCTCTATTTAATGGAACTTTTGCGAACACGCGCAATGACAAATTGCATCTATGTCGTTGTGTTCAAAGTACGCAAATATTATTATCAATTTTAGACAAAACATCGCGTCTGTCTCGACGATTATGTAACTGTAATCGCAAATATGTGTTGTTTTTGTTGTTTTACGGCAATGTAAAACGGCAAACGCGAACGTACGTCTAAAGTCTGCGCATTATTTTCGAAGCACCAATGAACTGATCTTTGCGAATTACTCATTTATTTATGTAATCGCGTGCGACAATGACTATCAAATGTTAGGTTTAAGTTATGTAGTAGAAAAACTCACTTTTAACTTGTAATACATGAATTGTATTGCATTTGTCTTTACTTTTATTTCTTTATATACTTTTATTTCTTTATATACTAAAATAAAGTGTGTAAAATACAATTTGAAAAAGTTTTTATACACGAAGTAACGACATTTTTACGCATCAGGGGTATTGTCATCCTTTTAAAATTTAATATAAAGTTTCATCTTTTGACCTTAAGATCAATTGTGACTTATATATTTTCCCAAAAGTCAATTAAATATATTCAATATTTTATTACTTTGTCAGTTAATATGTAAAAGTAACACACTTAATTTTTTCCACATTCTTGATTTTTAGTATTAATTATAATCACGTAGATAGAAGTGAAAGTGTTAAGCGCCGCTAGAAGAACTTCCATTGTTAGTTGTAATTTTTTTTTTTTTTTTTTTCAGACTTATTTATTCTATTCTTTTTCCACACATTTTTTTTAATACTTAATACAAAACATATTCAAAACAAATTATCGATGCTGCGTATTATAATTTATAGTCTTAATTATAATTTTTTCAAGTGCGTTTATACTGTTATTGAGATTAAGATAATAAAGTATACAGTTGTTTGTATACCGTTTCTCTCTGTTTCCAACGATTTGACTTGATCATTACATCAACTACAAGAGTTGTTACTAGTATTCGTTCACATTTGTGACAAACCAAGACGGCAAAGTAATCTAAATCAATACCGCGGACATAACATAATTGATAGCTCGTTCCGACCTCTTATCTCGTCGTAGCACAAATTTTTGCGTCGCTCAAAATTATATCAATCTCTCGCACACGGCGACTAACGATTACGATGCGTCCGCAATTTCTTCTCGCCCCACCTTTCCGCAAAAATTATTACAGATATCGCGAGAGCGTTCAATTTTTCTGCGACGCGCAACAAATCGCCCTTATCGCTTCTCGCCGCGATAAAGCAAAGATTAGACCCATATGTCATAGATTTATCGGATGGACAGATAAATGCGGTGACACGGTGTCCTGGAAATTTCACGAAGAAACTTATACAACTCGGATCGCGTATTTAAATCGCGTTATCTCATAAACAACATATTTTAAACCGCTGATACAAAATATTTCGTCAATGACCGTCATTCGAATAACAATTTCGCGATATTTGGACGCGATTTTTCTTACGACGCAAGAGCAATATTTTTTTTTTTTTTTTTTCACGAAGATAATTTCATTTGTGCAACAATTGTAAATCGCGACGCGCGAAGATCGAGGCTTATCTGCGCGTGAATTCTGTTGCATGAATAAATATATAGATAGTGAAGAAAACGCGCTGTATGTTGTTTTATCAAGCGCGCTCGTGGCAGATTCTGTTCGGTAGCACTTGTCGGTTAAGCCGCGGATACTTCACCTCGAGGGTCTCTTGTCATTAACAAATTGTGAGGTACAATGGACTCCGTCGAGTAGCAGTAACAATTAGCCAATTATCATTTTTACAATTGTCTGCTGTTGAGAATTCTATGAGTCTACAACAGGTTTTGATACAATTTGTACATTTCACATACGTACAATTTTATACATAAATCACTAATTTAAAAGAGATCGCGAAATTTTAATTGAGTTTTGAATTTGAAATTTTTAATTTTACGGTTCTCTCTGATTTTTTTGTGATGTTCAACGTAACAGACTCTGGTAATTATATTTTGCACAGTGCGTGTACATATATGTATCTAATCATTATCAAATCAATTACCGAATAAATATATACTCAACAATTGTTTGCGCAATCTGAACAACAAAATAATAACGTAATTGCAAAATAATATTGATAATGATAATAAAAAGAATCCCGTTTGTTTGCTGTTATTGCGCTGCGTTTCTAGTAGAAAATCACCAGAATGGCTAATCATCATCGACGCGTCTATTATCTTGGAATCATTTTACACGTGATATAGAGATACGGCAATCTGTAATTTTGTTCTTTTTCATGCCGATCGTTGAGCCAAAGAGAGTTGGCGCGGAGATATAAAAGTTTTCATCCTCTAATCTCTTCTCTAGACGACACGTGTGTTTTCGAGAGACGTCTTTTATAGTCACATCTATGCTTATGTTCATATTTGTACAGGCAACCGTTCACAGAGATGATACTTGCTACAAGATTTCTCCTCACATGTGTACAGAGATGTGCATTTAAATAGACATATTTAATGAAGTATAATATATGTATATGTATCAAGGGTTTATTAAGAGAAATCTAAAAAAAAAGAGTCTAAAAAAGCTTAGCTAATTAAAATTATTAAATTAGCAATATTTAAAAATTGAGGAAAAATGTTTTTAAAAAACTTTCGATATAAAAAATATAGATAAACGATTAAATTGAGTGCGGGACTTTTTTTTATCGAAAGAACACGAATCGATTTGGCCCGATGTTACTGTGGTTCAGTAGTCGACCTAATCTATGTAGAGTTTTATCAGAGATAACGTTACCCAAGCTCCTATCAGAGAGAGAGGGAGCCATTTTTGTTACCTACAATATATAGGTGATCGATTTGCAGCATAATTCTTAGTGAAACGTAAGCAATCACGGAAATCACGTATGTTTCACGTTTGTTGTTTTTCTTCAACTAATAACAATCGTCAAAAATAAATGTAATATAGACTCTAATCAAAGAAATATTAATCGAAAGAGTTCTTAAAAGTTTGTACAAGGTTCTTCGTATTGTATTTGAACAATCAGTGAGCGCAGTGCGCGCGTGCTGTTCCCTCGTTGCTTCGAATTAACGAACGATATTGTGACTCTTCGTTCAAAATTTATTAGGCGAGAGTTTGCGCCGCAAAGTTAACATCCAAAAGACAGGAAATAGTGTTTTACCGTAAGAAAGCACGAGTGAGATATTCGAGAAATGAGAGCATATGGAATCACACGTACCTTTCGAGAAAGAAGTTACGAATGCGCTGAGATCGTGAAGGAATTCGTCTTCAGTTGATTTCCCTCTGATGTATCCGCCGAGGGCGGTGCGTTTTTGACACAAATAAGAATCGCAAAAGCCGCCGACGGTGTTTCTCAACTTTTTTTTTGCCGGACAGAGGCCGTGTTCGAATCGGCAGAAAGAAAAGAAGAAAAAATGGCAATGGGTTACGACGACTGTTACGACGCCTCCTGGCATCTGATACCACCGGATTACGTTAGCAACGAGGAGGATTACAGGTAAATCTTCAGTTCGGCGAAAAAAACAGTGCCGAAAATAGCGATTACAGAGCGATTTAGTTTTTCGGATTTTGTATGTGTAAAGAACGCGATATCGATTTGCGTAACACATACGATTTGTTATCACATCGATTTCTCGCAAAACAACGAAAGTGATTAATCTCAAAAAATGGGATTACAGCATAGCGAATCCCTCCGTGTTCGCGCGAACGATTAACATATCTGATTAGGCAGATAGCACTGGAAACCGGAAGCGAACGTTTAAGAAGAGTCACGCATATCGGTTAAGCGATCCTTCGGCGTAGAGTGGTACGCCTTGTTACACACCGGGACACACTGGGAGAAGCGAAAGGGTGTGTGTCAACACCTGTTGGTTTCCATCATAAATTTCGGATTAATCGCTACAAATGCGATTCCGCTACTTTCCTAGTTCGTTGCACCTGCAAGATCGCGGCCGGCCGAGTCCGAAACGGGAGTTCTCGTCGCGAGTAGATGATTATTTAATTTAACACGTATCGCACACGCTCTCCTTTTATTCTCCCGTTAACTTTTTGTCATTCGTTCTTACCCCCTCACGTTTCCCAGATCCATTCAAAACTTGCTCATCGGTGTTTCTAGTAAAAATAAGTTGTTTTTAAATGCTTATGTCCACGAAACTACTAGAGGTTTTTTCAAATTGTTTTTTTTTTTATCGATGCAGAATCGTTCAAACTTTTGATTCAAAGAAAAAAAAACAAAATTAAAAAATATTGATTTTTCACAAAGATGTTCGATTTTAAAGTCGCGTGAATCTCACAGACCCAGTCTATCTGATTTAGATCATGTTTTAAATCTATCCGCAAAGGACAGATCTTTGCTAAGTAACTTTCCTTTTTTTTTATAAAACCAAATCTCTTCTTCACGTTGCACAAACACACACATACAAAAGAAAGACACTTAACAAGTGTTTTTTTCTCTACATCGAGGAAAATATCCATAATAAAAGAATGGCGAAGAAAAATCTTCAGTCAAGAAAATATCCATAAGAAAAGCGCCCGGAGTCTCTTTATAAGTGAGTGCTCGAAATAACGTCTTAAACAGTTCTTAAGCGATTCTTAAAGCGGTAGCTTTAAAGAATTTTTCAAGATCACCGCTGTGAATCTGCGATGAGCCTATGTCACTTTTTGACGTGCTGATCGAACGTGGGCCCTACTTGGAAGACGGAGAGAGAAAGAGAAATAGATTCCTTCTTCTCTCAACAAGCCTCTCGAATGAGCTAAGAGCTCCCCTCTTCTCTTTCTCCCGGGGGCCACCCTGATCGTTTGACCATCGTTTGTTCGGCCGTATACTACGTTCATTCTACTTTCCGCGGGGCCCGTTGCCCTTTTGTGCTGACTTTATGAATGAACGTAAAACCCGCATTCTTTACTTTCGATTATCCTTCGTTGAATTTCGCCGACTTTTTACCGAACGATTTTTAGCGATTTATTTCGAGTAACAGCTTCGGCAACCAAGTACAAAGGATCGCATCTTTTTACCGCCGATCTTTTTACCGCGTACCGCATTAATATGTTAATCACTCTGAAAAAAAAACTAAGCACTCAAGAACCGCCATCATCACGTTCTTCTTTCGCTTGTTCCCATGATCCCGAAACAGCGTGAATTGTGTATCAATTGTATTTACAATAACAATTCGATTTGAATGTGGGTAGAAAGATAATAAAGGAATGAGAGAAGATAATGTTAATTCTATAGCTTTGAACAGTGACGTAAATATAATATTATGATTTGTCAAACGATATGTCACATCTTGTCTACCATGTTTCTTTAAGAACGAAATTTTTTAAAAGTTTTCTTTCCCTACGTATTTATCAAAGTGAAAAAAAAAAAAAACACTCGTATTGCCTCGATCATTGGAAGACGATTTCTTCAACCGATTCTACACGGTGGCGGCGAAAACAGTGAGTAATGTCTATGAACGGCGAGGCAACTTCTAAAAGGGGGCGGTAAAACAATGAGACACAGACAAATTAGGTTGCGTGCTCGAAACAAGTTGGCACAGCTATCGCCAAACAGTCGTGGGAGCCTGGCAAATGACGCTCGATTGCCCGAAGAGCTCGAGACTTCTCCATTTTTTTCTGCCTTCAATTTCCGACGGAGAGAAGAACAAGCTGCTCGAGAGAGAGAGAGAGAGAGAGAGAG
>QVOB01023197.1:0-11716 GCA_014839585.1 Pseudomyrmex concolor
GAGAAATAAATCGCCACTTTTCCAAAATTTTTGTTTTTTTTTTGTAGGCTAAGTACTTATCGGACTGCCCACGTATATATGTATATATAGAAAGAGACTAGAACCGGAATATCATGCAAATTCGAGTTTCTACATTATTTAATGACAATTTCCGACTTTGTCTGTCGTTTGTTCATTTTATTACATATATATCTTCTTTCATATTATTTATATCTTCTTTCACATTATTTATATTTTTTTCACATTATTTATATCTTCTTTCATATTATTTTTGTATGAAATGAACAAATGACGAACAGTTAGAAATTATCGCAAAATATGTGCGGAAACTTGATTTTGCGTGTTGTTATTTCGGTTCTAGTTTTTTCTATCGTACTGCTGCGTAAAATCGTGATTTTTTTGCGTTGTCGGATTTTACCAAGTTTTATGCAAAGTCCGAGTTTCCTTGCGCAAATGAGCAAAATATTATTTTTGTTTCCGCCTATTAATTTTATAAATTATCATCTTTGACAAAGAAACAGTTTGTTTTTACGTGTACATGTATCTACGTATAAAAGTTTGCAATTTTTAACGATTTCCTTTCTCTCTTTCGTTTCTTCTTATTTCAATGCATTAAGATAATACGCGCAACCTGAAGGATTGGGACCGAATGGACAGCCACTTCGCTTTCATCATCTCGTTTCGTCAATATTTCAATAACAGTGTCGACGTTGTGCTCTGCGCAGAGCGTGCACATAACTCCATCGGGCAAGTAACGTCTCGTCACACGTCTCTTAAAATCGGAACGTACATACGTACACACACACATACATACACACGTACACACATAGAGATTGAGTGGGATCTGGCAGCTCCGGCGGAAGTGCGTCAATATTTTCCGTGCACTCGTGTGTCTCACACCGAATCGATGTGTGTCAGCGCCGCGGTAAAAAATTCCAAGCGCGAAGCCCCCCGAGTGCGTGTGTCCCGCGTAATGTAATCACGCATATACGATTGACAGCAGAAACGAACATGGTGCATGACGGCGGCAAGTGCGTATCGCTTTTATTGAATTTAGACTTGCCGTCGTGTGATATATCGGCGAATCGGTATAACAGCTCAATGGAACTGATCGATTTACCGCTTAAAGAGAGACAAAATAGAGAAATGAAGAGAGAGAAAGACAGACATATCATGCAAGAAATAATCTTCATCTTGCACATACGTTATTTATCAATCGGCGCGCGCGTTCGCTTGAATTTACTGCAGTTTATTAACGAAAAAAGCGAGCACTAAATCTCTCCAAGCACTTTCGCTCCAAACTTTTTCCTTCACTTATTTGTTTAATTGACTTTTCTACTGAAAGACTAAATGAACGGGACGTCGCTAAGATTCTTAATTGGCATATTGATTTTTCATGATATGGCGAATAATAACGATTTAATTCAAGCTTTTAGATGACCTGTTAACCTTTTATACGCAGCGGTTTGTGACATTTGAAATCCGATTACTTCATTGCAACCGTTGTTTGTTCAAGAAAAGCCGTCTCATTTATATGTATCGCGTATCTGTGTGTGTGTGTCGGCTGTGTATCAATTTTTAAAGCAAACACAATCGCTGATGAATGTTTCGATTCGAATTGATTCCTCCGATTATCGTTCGCGCAGAATTAAAAAGAACAACAACTGCAGCTCAGCGATTTTGTCTCTTTCTTTTCTTCTTTTTTTTTTTTTGTATTTTATTTTATCGGAAGGAGCGATATTTCTTAACATCTCTCGGTAATCAATAAAAACAAATAGCGACGATAACATCGCCGATCGCCGATAGATCACACAATAATTCTCACTACGGTTAATAGCGCGCGTTTTTCAGATAAAGATGATTTTTTCTTCACAACGTTACAAACACACACGATTGCCACGGTTAATTCGAAGTCTCAATTATCGAACTATGAGTGCGGTCAAGACTCTCGCTGCAAATGTTTCGAAATATCGTTCTATCTTTATTCTACATTTAACGAGGAATAAAGATAAACGATGCTTCAAAACATTTGCAGCCATCTACGTATGTACGATTATTTCATGTATTTTGCGATAAGATATTGCAATCTTCGAATCAAAACAAGTTCGAACATTAAAAGGTAATATGTGAAACATTTTTTTTTTTTTTACATTCAAAAGCGGTCGTCGCTCTTCTTGTTGCGTATTTTGTGTTGAATATATTATACGTTTTCTCTCTCTTTCTTTCTCTCTTTTTCTATATGTTTTTCTATATATTTTCTATATATTAGCGGTTTTCAAAGCGCCAATCATTGAGTGTTTTACTTTACGTGAAGCTAAACATACGAGGACATTATGTCACATTATTGCGGCATGTAACACATATTATCTCTCGCTTATCGTAACTAGCTAGTTCTCACACCCCAAACCGAATGATATCGAGATCAAACCTTGTCGCAATTGAACGTAAGAAACTTTCTCTTCTTTTCAAAAGAACTTTTGCGCGTCGCGAAACCAATTTCGCGTGGTGAAAATGAACTTGTGTAAAAATCGCGCGCTCACTGTGGACAACCGCATCGTATTCCATATGGCACGTGACAGAACCATAGCAACGCGCGCGGCATGAAAGGAACAGAAATTATTATCTTTTTCTTTTATTAATTATGTCAATTGATATATATATATATATATATATATATAGGTATAAAAAAAAGAAAATACGAATACTTTGATTAGAAAAAAAGTTACTTTCAATTAGAAGAACAGTGCGCGGAATTTACGTTTATCACGAGATTAAATTTGTACGCACGACTTATATCTCTACCGTAGCATTGACCAGTGTGCAACACATGTGATATATTTATTACATTAGCCAGGAATCGTTTTGAAAAATGAAGAAAAATATTTTACAAAAAACAAAAAAGACACAAGTGTAATGTTCGTTCGGGACTGGAGGATTAAATAAAAAAATTACTCACCGAGTCGCGAGACATCCTTCCAACAAAAGCACCTCTCTCTGCGCGCCTCTCCGTTAAATCGATGCTTCCTCTTGCTTTACTTTTTTCACGCCGCGCCGCGACGTCCGCATAAGATTCAATTCGCACGCGGAATTTGTCGAGAGTTTCACAGCTCATTCGCGTAACGAGTTGCCAATTATCGGCCGACTCATATTCAAACTGTTGAAAACAACAACCAGTCCACAGGAGCTCATCATGTAGTGATGTCGGTTACGAAAGACGACGCGTTTACGCGATTATTACCGCGCTAAATGTGTTGTGCACACGCCGATGGTACCTGTATTATATCGCAGTGATAAACGCTCGCGACCACGCACAACATGTCACACAATACTAAAAATTTTATCTGCCTATCAATTTCATGTCATCTCATCGTTCTGCCGTAGTCTTTAAATGTTAATTTATCGAGGTAATTTATTATATCTTTCAACTCTTTACAGTGTAATTTCCAACGAAAGAAATATTTATTAGATAGCTATTTAAGGCACATGATTGTAACTGTTCAACGATCTAATTACTGTGGAAGATATTTAATTGAAGAAGAGCGTCCGTTTTAAGTATTTCTCACTATTGTTTTTTTTTTTTTTTTTTAAGTATTTCTCACCTGTATCTAAATATATTATATTTTATATTTAATGCATAAGAGCGAGTTAAAAAATAGCAGTTTTTTACAAAGATAAACTTGTAATGAATATGCACAGTATTTTTCAAAATAATATACATATTTTGTCTTTCTATATCGACGTATACGTCTAAAATTTTTTCACTTTTAATTTCATGTACGTACATATATGTATATACATACATATTTCAACAAGTTAAAGTAAAAAATTGAATAATAACACTTCCAGGCTAATGCAAACTAAACGCAAGATGAAATATAAGAAAAATTTTATATGATATTATATTACAATTTTTTATCTGAGGACGATCCATTAATTTTTTTTAACACTGTTCTGAAATTCAATAATTGAATAATATTAAAAAAAACAAACGTTAGAGAGTATTTGAAAAATTGTAGAAAAGGTTTTGAAAAGAACTTGGTTCATTGTCAAAACCTATTTTTTTTTTTTTTTTTTTCATACACATTTTCTGAAATAAATGGATTGTTGGACTCATTTATGTGCACTCTTTGCTCTTTCACATTTATCATAGAACAAAACTGTTACATTTTAAAGTGCACATTATTCGCAAATAATATTATTTCGAAATTCAAAGTATTTCAGTTGCTATTTGAATAATTTTGAATTGCAAAATAAGAATCTTCGCATTCGGTGGTTGTTTTACGAAAAAACATTTAAATTTTCATATTTAATCTTTGATTTCTGTCACGATATAAAAATCGAGCGTTTATTTCCGCATTTTCTATCAAAAAGATTTCAAATGTGCAATCGAAAGTAAAGCCAATTTTATAAACAATTTTGCTACGCGAGAACTTACGGTGAAACTTACAAGAAAGTAATTGCAGCGCAAAATTTTGACCGCATACCGAGAATTGCAGTTTAATTATACGGTTGTAACTTTACTCAGTATAAACTCCGCCTGAGTTTTGCCAGATATGCTTTATTACTCGCGTAAAACCACCACCGCCCGAAAGTGCTTTGCGATGTGTCTCGGAACTGTCTTAGTTATAACGTTTCGTACGCGTCCGACCTCAAGCGCCGTTTCAACGCAACTGCCTTCCTACAGATATATCGCATCTATATCGTCGGATCTTACGCATGTCCGATTTCCGACTCTCTCTTTCTCTGTCGCGAGCGCACCCCTCGTTCATTTTGTCCAGCTTTCCTCGTTGCACCCGCGTATAAGCGCGTCTTGTCGGCGCGAGTGCGCCTGTCAACCTGCACGACACCCCGCCAACTGTTGCTTTCGTACTATACATGCAAAACGGTCAAAAATCAGTTTCACGCGTTATGTTTGTCCGTGTGTGTATACATATATATATATGTATATATTTCTCTATCGCAGTTTCAAATAAAGAAATATTGAATAAAATGTCTAAATAAAGTATCTGAAATAAAGAAATATTAAATACGTAAAACACTGTTCTTGACAACTCTCTTTCTCTCAAAATTGCAATTTTCTAACGAACCAAAAAAACAGCAATACTCAGGTAGTGCGCATATAAAAGTGAGCGTAAATTAAATAATTAACGAAGTTTTTACGCCGAATTTTAAATTAATTTGAAAATTTATAATTTGGATGGTTTGCATCTCGCGCATCTCTTCAGTTTATTGTGAAAAATTTGCTGCAAAGTTTTAAAGAAATTACGACCTCGGCCGAGAATCGAATCTGCAACTCCGCACTTTCCGGGCGGAGCATTTTATCATTTCAACTATTGAAGACACTCGATGATTTCAACTACTGAAGACACCTCAATGTTAAAGTTTGATGTAACGCAGATTTCGTCTGTGCATAGTCAAATTTATAAACAAACAAAGGAAGACGA
This sequence comes from Pseudomyrmex concolor, assembly GCA_014839585.1. Classification (NCBI taxonomy): domain Eukaryota; kingdom Metazoa; phylum Arthropoda; class Insecta; order Hymenoptera; family Formicidae; genus Pseudomyrmex; species Pseudomyrmex concolor. Next base: position 5,445 of record QVOB01023197.1, read on the forward strand.
TTCTTTAGTTTGTTTTTTAATTTCTGTGTAAAAGCTTTAAAATGTCTTATCATTCTTTAGTTGTTAGAAGTTGATCTTCTAAGAAAGAAGAGAGAATCTACCTGTTACAAAATTTTTACTTGTCGAAAGGAAATTTATAAGAAATCATTTATTGTAACGCTCTGCGTTGTATTTTTGCGGAATAATGAAAGATTCCCCACAAAAGATTCTCACACAAACACTTACATCAGCTTTCGACAATGCTTTCAGAATGGATATATAAATAAATCTATCGATCTGTCTGTCTCTCTCGTAAATCTTGAGAAAGGCGTGCAACTCTATCGACATAATAGGATAAGATTTCCTCCGATGTCTGACACGTACTTTAACATTCAACTTCATATATTTCGCAGAGATCAAATTTATTCTATTTTAATGCATTGCGAGAATTTCCGATGTACATACGTGTTTCGGTTTTGAATTTTGCTGCCAGATAATATTGACGATCGATCTTTACAGATGCGGTCTTTATTTTCCAAGGCGAACTATTACTACCTCGTAAAACTTCAATTACTGGTACATTAGCGATTTCATATGTTCATAAAGACATCGAGAGACTCGAATGAGACTCGTGTGATGGAAAAATTGCGACACATTTTGTAACGTACGTTCTGTGACGAAAGCGCAAACACATACAACTTTATTAATTTTATTAAATTAAAAATCGGCAGAATTTTATAATTTTGTTAAATTAAGAATTGGCGTTGCAAATAAAAACTATTGACAGACTTCTATCACGGGATCTACAGAGCGGTGTGTTTTTAAATCTCGAATATTGCTCTATATAAAATCCACTATATTTATCCGCGCATTTCCCACAGCACACACATATCTGTCAGTTTTATCTATGAAGATTTCTCTCTACCTACGCGTTATTATTAATTCAATCAAATAGGATTGATGATGAAGATCGCCGGTAAACATCCCACGTTTTATATTCATAAGATGCTTTGCATTATTTTTGAGTCGAAAATATACACGTGCCGTTTCTTAAAGTTTATATCTTTTTGTACATATCGTGATTATATTTTTTTCTTTAATCTTCGTGAGTGCGCGAAAAGCAGTCATATTGTGATAAAAATACGCATAAATACGTTGTACGAATTAATTTGAATAATTTATTAATTTATAATAAACGCAAATAAAACAAACAAATTTCTGTGCATTAATACAAAAAATCTAACTTTTTGTTGTAAAAGCTTTTTGAACTTTATTGAGTTGATCAAAATTTTCTTTTCATATATTACACATCTAAGTAAATAAAAGTTTACGTATCACACAAAAATTATTATATTAATAAGATAGATTGATATATTGATATACTGATAGACGAAAATTAGAGAAATCAGCTTGACGAATGTACCACTTTTCTCCGGAACGAGCACTTTGCGAGATTGAAAGAAGATCTACGCACGTGCGTGATCAGAGCAGATAACATTATGCGAATAGAAGAATTATGATATCGACGATAACAATAATGTGTGTGTGTGTGTAGGCGCGCGCGCGTGCTCACTTAATCTGTTAGAAAGATATCCATTTATAAGTGTGTATCATTGCTTTTATCACAAGTCGATTTTAAAGATTTACATAATCTTACATTACATAATATGTGTTTAATTTTTGTGTTAATAAAAATATCATATCGACTGTTCTGAACATATCGATATTGCACTTGTCAAATCTCGTTCTTAAAAAAGTAATGAAAAAGTAAAACGCACATTGTGTAAGATATTCTATCTAAAAAAAAAGAAGACATTTATATTGTCAGAAGTTTGAATTTATTAAGTGATGATTGATTTATTAACAGACTTGATTGACAGACAAGATGCATGATTATAGTTTATCATGGAACATTCCGCAAACTCATGCAATTATAAACGGGTTGTTACATTTAGTGGATTAATATAATTATATTTTGTTTCTCGCGTTACTGTGAAATTTAAATTTCGCATAATTATTCAAAAAAATCAAAATTATTGTAAGTATATTGGTCATTAGATTTGTTTGAAAACTATTATATATTTTGATCGACAAGCATATAAGATAATATTTGTTTTTCTCTTATGTCCATTCATACGCGGAAATAATCGTGGTCATTGTTTTCATATATGTAAGAGTATTGTATTAATTATACACGAACTACATCAGATCTCATCACATATTTAAGTATCCAAAATCCGATAAACTATATGGACGCTATTTACAACTTGCTAATATATATATATATATATATATATATATATTGCTACCGTATATTAATTATTTTATAATAATTAACGAAATATAATTACTTCTGTTATCACAAACATGTTGCTTTTCGACTAATAATAATTCTAATCGATATTCATAGCGTATATCGCATTTTGCGTAACTACATATAGAGCATCTCAAATAATTATGTTCCAACATGTTGTTTCGGCAAAGTATTAATAAATTATTATATACAAACTTTGTAACAGTTATTTATATTCGAATATTTACAATATTTCAAATATTAGTTATTTATATTCGAATGTTTTTTTTTATAAATACAATTGCGAATATTATTAAACTTTTAGTGTCTTTTCTAGCAAAATTTATTACAGTTTTTTTATGTGCAACCAGGAAACTAATAAAAAACAACAATTAAAATCTCGGCGTAAAAAAAATTTCTTTTTAATTGTGCGCAGGTTATTTTGATTCACGGTTTCCAAAGATTCCACCAAATTCTTTTTATAGTAACTGATGAAAATTGATGCGCGATATATGGCACACGCTAAAAGGGTCGAGTGCCTTACCCTATATAACGGCATGCTATATAGCGAACCTTCTCGATCACAGTTTTCTCCATTGTAAAAATCATCTCTCTCTCTCTTTCTCTCTCGTGTTAACTTGTTTTATCATCGATTATCAATGTCATTCAGATTAATCGACAAATAAATAGTCCGGTTTCACAATACGAAGATATTGACACCGTTCAAGGTCGTGTAATACTTCTGCTTGCCTTTATTAGCGAATTAAAGATGCGCAATGGGACTCGCGCGCTTAAACGAACCGATGAATTAAACATCGGGAGCCTCTTTCACCTGGTGCATCCGCGACAAGTAATGCGAAACCTCGTGGTGGTTTGCCTTCGCATTCAATCACGCTCGTTTTCTAACGAATATAACGAGATGGATTTACCGCAGTTTAAATCGCACACATGGGGTATCTCACGGTTCTTAACAAATTTTCCTTAACGAGAGCGCAGTGTATGTACATAATATATTATAATTATGTCTAATTGTAAGTAAATCTTCGAGCACAAGCTTGAATTACTTGGCACGAAAAAGAGGATCTTCAGGAGTATTAACGCGAATTAATTTAGACAACGCAGACAACTCGGCAACTTGGAACGCTACAAACAAAACGATCGTTCGCTCTTTAAGATCTTGTCGAAGGTGAAATGTAGTCGGCAAGGTATAACACAGAATCAACTTTCGAGTCGTTATCGTCGCTTACGCGCGAATGATATAACAGAGAGAAGCTTCAAAGTCATCAGACTGCTCTTGAATCTTGCCGAAGCGAATTGAAATGTCTACAAAAAAAAAAATGTTGGTATAAAACTGACACCAACGCGGATTTAAAGCCCGAAAGTCATTTTCAGGAATTCAACTCGTTACATTTTTACAAGTATCGTTCATTCGCGTTGCACATACACTAATCGGCGTAAATAGCTCTACAAGTAAGCTCTAAAGTGTGTGTCGCTGTGTTGTTTCCAGGCAAATTTTACCTAAATCTCTACGTGCGTTACACACGTTTTTTTTCTTAAAATACTAAACTTTTAGAGAAATATATTCTATAATATATTTAATAACGCCAATTGGTGTATTTTCGCGTGTTTGTGCTCGTAACTAGCACTTATTAAACAAACGATATAGTATCCCCGACACTATCAGACACACATTAAGCTCGTTAACTGCAGATAATTAACTGCAATTGCGCAATAGGCTGGATTAACTTGACGACGTGTTGCGATTACATTTTCGTGTTTCTCCTTAGGGTATCAGTAGATGCGTGATGTCTCCGAACTCATAATCCCCGAGCAATGTGCGAATGAGATCTCTCATGGTAAGATGATGGATCGTTTCGTTTATTTGATTCGCCACGTAATCCCGAATAACCGGCAATATATCCGGCTTGATGATGTCCACCGCTTCTGGTGTCAGCTCCTCGAAGACCTGCAAAACCGATAGACCGCCTCGTGATAGATTCATGATCGGGACGACACATGCGGGCGTGTTCAATTTGGTAGCGAACCAAACGTGAAATTTATCCCGTTCGGGAATCTCTTGTCTCGTTTGCATTATTGCGACATTAATCTTGAATTATTGATTTAATGCGAAAACATGTGTGTACAGAAAATTGACAGTATCAATTATATTCAGTTTTAAATTGCACGACGTGTGTCGAGCGCAATTATACTGCTTTATGTTTTCAACGTAGGCTATTTGTAATTTAATATTGCATTTATTTAGAAAAGTTATTATTAGTTAACGAAACTCAATTGGCTGCGCATGTTGATATCAGTAGCGAACGAATCAAACGAACGATTAATATTCCGCGTATATACGACGCGAAATTTTCGTTTCAATGCGGACAATTGCGCGACCGGACCTCGCCCGACCTCGATGTTCGCGTGCATCGCGAATAAAATTACGGACAGATAGATAGTGAAACAGGCCGTAAAGAGCTTTTCGTCGTAAAAATCGCACCGATCATCGCGCAAAAGTCAAAACGGTCGTAAAGAGGAAATTATTTCGCGCGAATCGCGACACAGAAATTCAATAAGCTCGTAAAAGTTCTCAAACACAATCGAAAACGGCGATCACACCGCAATCGTTTAAAATAGAATTTTATCGTCTGTTTTATCAAACACGCATTTAATTTTATGAGTAATATTTTTTTGCGAAGACGGAACTTACAAAAACACATTCTATTCCAGTTATTTTGTGCGTGAGACAAATATGTTTTTGACAACTATATCGACAACTATATTGACATGTACATTGTAAATTATTTAAATGTTAGTACACACTATTTACAGTACTAAGTTAGTTCGAAGCACATGTAAGTACTTATATATGTGTAAGAAGTGATTGATAAATATCCGAAACTGCATGTAGGCGTATCACGTAGCGACAGTCTCGCATTACTGTTGTGTTGTTGACAAGTTCCGTTCTTCAGAAAAACAAATGTCAAACTGAGTCATTATCGCAATGTGTGTGACAGCTCGCCATTAAAGTAGACGCTCTCAGTAATTGTTGACAATGGATCAGCTCATCCTTGTTGTTGCAACGATCAAAATTTACGAGTCGGGCTTTCAATTGCCTCATCCGCTTTATTTGTCCCGTTACGATTTCCATTTATTTTTCCATTTTTTTTTTTAATTTTTCCAAATCTGAAAAAATAGCTCGATGGAAAGATTTTCTATCAGCAACAATGACGTTATCAATGTCGTCACACATGGCTATATCTTGACGAGCTGTACGAACACTAGATGCGATAATGAGCCAGCGATAATGAGCTAGCGTTTGACATTTCTGTTCTTAAAAAAGAACGAAACTTAACAACAGCAATATATGATACCACTGTCGCTCGATATACGCGACGTCTCGAATATTTATCAATCGCCCGACACACGTGATGTCTCACCTTACTCATAATTTGTCCGACCTCCTCGTTACCCATGAAGTCGTGCAGGTGTATCTTGATGGCGCGCAGCGAAAAGTCCAGATCGAACCTTTTCAGGTACATTCCTCGAGCGTAGCCCAGAACGATGTTTACGTAAGCGCGGAAGTCGTTTACGGTCATCTCGAAAGGACCCGCGCCGCGCAATTTGTACGTGTCGCCCAATATACCGGATATATTGTAATGGCCCGTCGCGTAGATCTCGGGGATTGAGATGTTTACGGCGATAGTAGGTCCGATCAGTGACATCTTGGCTCGGTCGATTAGGAAAGTCGAGAGTTTATGCATTTCCAAGTCTTCGATTACCAGATGCACTCTGGGAAAACAGATTTATGATGACATTTTACCTAATTGCTCGGCCTCTATACTCGCACGCAACAGTTGGTAGTATTTCGCGGATTTTAAACGGTAGAAAACATATCTTACGTATTCGTTCGGGTAGACTTTACTTTCACAAACGGTATAAGACTGCTTGACTAAAGTGCAAATCGTAATAAATAAAAGATGAAAACAATGACTGCAAG
>QVOB01023212.1:0-21904 GCA_014839585.1 Pseudomyrmex concolor
GTGTGTGTGTGTGTGTGTGTGTGTGTGTGTGTGTGTGTGTTGAAGACACGCCCGCACAACTTTGTGCGAGAAGACCGACTAGCAGTAGTTTCGCGGAGAGAGAGAAAGAGAGAGAGAGAGAGAGAGAGAGAGAGAGAGAGAGAAAGAGCGTTCTTGCGGCCGTGCGGAATACAGGGAACATTATTTAACCGCGCTATACAACGGGCCACCAGCAGCAGTGGTGGTAACTGAAAACCTTTTTGCTTTACATTTCATTATGTTTCATTACCGCGGCCAACGGAGTAACTCGCGCGCGAGTTATGGCTCCCATGCGCGAGTTCGCGGTATCCGTTCTCCGTCGTCGACGTTCCTCGTTTTTCAGTCCGATGACCCTGTTCTGTCGCCATTGTCACCGGAAGTAGGAGCAACGGCGACCGAGGGAAAACCGACGACTGCGGGTGCGCAAACGAGCGCGGATGACGGAGAGTTTCGGAGAAACCTTGCGGAGAAACCTGTCGCTGGTTTTCCCTGAGTCGGGAGCGGCTGATTAATTTAATGGCCGTGAGAGGCTGGTACTTCTCTCTCTCTCTCTCTCTCTCTCTCTCTCTCTCTCTCTCTCTCCTTTCCTGATTCTCTCTTCTCTCTGTATATTTCATCGGGCTGTTAGCGCGATTTCTCCGTCCGTCGCGGTGTCTTCGAACTTCGCCTTTCCGCACGCTTTCCGGTAAGCAACAAGTTGTCGCAAATCTGATTACTTGTTGGCACGTAAATAATGAAAATCCCGGAAATCTTGCCCGAAGGGAAGAGCTTTGCATGAATTTGAAAGATGCAATGAGCTTTCTTGCCAATTTTCGTTCATCAGGAATAGATTAAGCCGAAGATCTTCCACAAAACAATCTGTTTCGACGAGAAAATCGCAAATTGAATCACTCGTTGATTTTTTTCAATCTTTATGAGCAAGATTTTTTTTACATACGATCTACGTGTATCCGTACATTTCCAACGGAAATAGACCTCGTGATAATTAATTTAATCAAGATTTGCACGTAGTTCAGTCTGCAAATAAAAAAGTTTTCGATTTTGTGAAGATTCTCACGCAATTTCTCACTTCTGTCGTCATAATTCAACACGCACAGCTGCATCAAAGAACAAAAATCTTATATCAGTCATTTCGTCAATCAGATCACAAGTACACATATCGCGTGCTGAACAGAAACTAAGTTTGAGCATAACGTGCTTCGGATAATTAGCTTCGGAGAATTAATAGCCACGCGTAGAGGAATCCGAGACGATGCTGTGTGTGCGAAACCGAAGCGAGCTCGGATTCGGGCTTTCAAACCGTGGTTAATGGAATCTCCCTCGCCAAAATCTGAGCTGTGCATCGCGTGAATACGTAATAGTTGCTGCGTAATAATAACCTTAACTCGCGGATGTAACTCGGATTACACAACATCAAGCTCTCGTTGCGGCCGGAGAAAGTATCAAGTGTCATTGCGAGTTAATGAACCCCATAAAACCGATATACACATTAAAACTCCGTTGTTTTGCACGTATTAGAGCATGTGAGTATAAATCAAATAAAATCAAACATTTATCACAGTTTGTACATTTAAAATCGTGACTTTATAACAAAGACTTTAAAATAATATATTTAAAATAAAGACTTGTTAAAATTCTGTTTTAATATTTTAATTTGTAATGCCTGCTTTTATAACGCGGAATAAAATAAATTAAATATTAAAAACTCAATAGAATTTTTATATCTCGAAAAGAAAATTATACTCAAGGTTAAATAAAAACTATTAATTAGAACTCTGTTTTGATAGTTTCTGTAATGATAATTGTGATGAATAATTTCACCGCCACTGTAATCAGACACTTCGAGAAATATAACGAGATGTATATGCCGCATTTTATCGGCAAGCCTGAAGAAGTAGAAACGGTATGCGCGCGTCAGACACGGAAACGCGCAGTGGTGATCGCTGGCAATGCACCGACGCGCGGAACTCTTTTTCCGTAAAAAGCGCTTTCTACTTCCTGTTTACCAGCTCGACGTTGAGTGAGTAGTCGGTCAAAGGACTTAAGCTTATTCGCGTAGAGGAAGAATGCACTCGCTTAAGTGTTTCCGAAAACAAATTACCCTTTCCTCTCACAAATCATTTCCACCCGGCTCTATTTACCGCGAACGCTGTTTTTCCATTTATTTAACTATATCCTCTTTTATATCGACCGGATAGAGAAAGAAAGAAAGAAAGAGAGAGAGAGAGAAAGAGAAAGAGAGAAAGAGTATGCAAAGCAATATAAATTACGTAAATACAAGTTTCAAAATACACCGGAGATACATGTAAATATTCAGATTTTATAATTGTAATTAATTTATATTTTTCAATTCAATTGCAATATATTTTAATTCTTTAATACACATTTCTGATTTTGATTTTGCAATATTAAAAAATAATTTACTTTACAGAAATTACAAATGTAGAAATTTTTTAAAGTGCAGATTAGTAAAAGTATAAATTAAACTATGTGTGTGAGAAAGACTTAAAAATATATTACATATTATATATGATATATAAATATATATGTATGTATATATATATATATATATTTTTATGTTCGTGACTGTTATTAGAATAACGATATTACATTTTTTTTCTAATAATCTTTTACAGTCCATTTTAAGACGCTTGTTGCAACAACAAAATTTTTAGTCCAACAATGCGTAGTTACAACTGAAGTCTGCGATTTGCATTATTTTAGCGTCTTGAATACAAATAATATACTCGTTTCTCTTATAGAATATTACCGATATCAGATATTATTCAGTAGAATTTTTTAGAAAAAGTAAACGACACATATTTTATATTTACGAAAATAGTTTACAAATATATTGTATTACAAATACGCGATTTGACACCGAAGCTTTTTTTTAAGTAATTATTCTATAAAACTAATTCTATAAAACTAATTGTAAAAATATTTATTTTATATATTTTTTTAAACATATTCTCTTTCTCTCTGTTCTAACTTATGTGACAAATACAATTAAAAATATTATGGAATTTTTCGAAATATGCAAAACTCGTATTTTTACCGTCAATAATTATCGACTACCTTTAAATGGAATTGCATGACTTCAACGAGCTTGCAATATCTCAGAAATGTATTTCGTAAACTCTAAATGACGAGGGTCGACGTTTGCAATATCGAGACATCGATCTCGATATGTAAGACCTCGGAATATATGCAAAATGTTCTTTTACCTTTGCGACGATGCGTCACACTTTTGGCTTTTTCCCTGTCAGTCTTCGGGCTTTTTCCCGAAATCCGAAATGACGTAAAGGAGCAATGAAATGAGCAGGAGTACTCGCTAAACACCTCTCACACGTACGTCACACAGACATCGTCGCGAGAATATTAAATTGCGCGGGAGAAAAATAAGCGAACAGCACAGGAGTTACGGTTCTTATCGAAAGATCTCTTCGATCGTTCGGTTTCGAATTCGCGAATTTTTCTTCGGAAGATTTTCAACCGGGGAGGCGCCGCGACGACGACGCGCGTTCCGCGGTGCGTATTTCGTCGCGCACGAATTTGGTCACGACCGGTCCCCCGGAGAGCCGGGAGGAGCCGTGCTTCTCACGTTTCACACGGCGCGTCTCTCGTCCAACCGCGAATCTCCTCTTTTTCCGGACGACGGTGCACGCCACTGACAGAGTCAGACTTCGCCGATGCTTTTAGCTCGAGGGTCGCCGCGATACTGCGAGAACCAGCGTCGGGCCTGTACGCGGGCGCCTCGCATAGCCTTCATCGTGGTTGCTCGCGCATCCCCCACACGAAAACCATCGTCTTACTCCGTTGGTCGATTTCAAACTCGCGCTCTTTCATGGCAATTCTACTTGAATAGTTACGAACACACATTGAGTTTTAACTTCGCCAATTGTTACAAGACATTCTTAATACTTACTCTCATTGAATGATGACGTCACTCCCGCATCTAACAGCCCGCTAAAATTCTTACGAGTTTTTTGCTCATTAGCGAAGCGTTTAGTGGCGCGATAAGATGAGCATAAGCACGATTTCGGAGATATGAAGGAGCGTTTTAAGCAGGAATAAGATTTGTCTATGCAAACATCATAATATCGCATATTGACATATATCGCACATCGATATGTATCGCATATCGATATATCGATCTTCTTTTTGTTTCTAATTGCCGATTCCAGCAAAGTGTTAAAATTTGACCAAAATGTAATATTAGATATGTCCAATGAATCATAGATGATCCATTCGACAGAATATACTCTCAATATTACATGAATTTCAGCCACGCATTCTTTCTTATGCAATACACTCTGACTGGAAATCATCACTTTCATCCCCTTGTATCTCCGGAACTGTGCTTATGCTCATCTTGAAATTTTACTGAGATTAATGTTTCATCTAACAGTATTATTGCCATGAAAAAAAAAGTTTGAAATTCGAGATGCAAAAAATATGCAAAATTTTTCATCACTTTTTCTTAAAATATCACTCTAGTGACATGTGAAAATTGCAAAAATCTTTGTGCATCTGTTCTTTAATTTTAACTTATATTAGAAAATTTCTCTCTCTTTTTCCCTTTGCTCTTCTTTCAATATAACACTTTTCAGAAAGTGTATTTGTGTGTTGCCATCAATTGTGCGGTATGTCGTCAGCGACGTTAATCGAAAGAAATGTGCTTCTCTCTCTCTCTCTCTCTGCGAATCGCGCAAACCACCGATTCTCATTCAAAAACTATTTTCCCACTTCCGACTTGTATCTCGCTTTTTCGCGTGAGATTCGCTTAGGTTGGTACTGTTGAACAAATGAATTCCGCTTGCAAGCATCCACCCTGAATGTGAGCGCCCTACGAGCTATTCTCTATTCTCTATTTGCGCTTACAAACGAAACTCTTCTTAAGGCGAGCTTTTTTACATATCCTGGCTTTAAAAAAAGAAAAAAAAACTAGATGAAACAACAGTCGTGTGTGCAGTTATAAATATAAAAAAAGGGATGATTTTAATAATTGCGAATTATTTTCAAATTACGGTGACAAAAATAAATGCGAATTAAATAAGTTTTTTTTTTAAAGTGACATCTTTTTGGAAAAGCGAGAGTACACAAATAAAAAAAAAATACGCTGTATTGCATGCAACTTGCACATATACAACAATATTATTTAGCTTACGTTCCTGCGCTAACATTCACGCAGCGTCACTCTCTCGCGATTTTGTCGCGAGAAGGAAGAGAATGCAATTTACAAGACGAGACGTACGACACACGCCAAGGGAACGCTCGACTTATGAGAAGGGAACTAATTGTTAATTATGTGTCGGTAGATATATACACGGAGAACAAGAGGAGGGGAAGTGGGAATAGGACGGGAATTTCGACGCACACCCTGCGATCCGCAGACGTACGACGAAGGGATAGGACACGCAATGTCCGACGCACACGCGCGTAATCGCCGTAAGCAAGGAGAACGAAGGTGCGGCCGACGAGAGAGATGGGAAAGAGAAGATCGTGAAATGGCTGCGGGAAGGAAAGCTTCTAATTCGACAAAGCTTCGTCATTACGGCACGTTTGTTCTTAGTTTCCTCGCTGTTCACTCCTCCGGAAGTGAGATCGATGTCTCGCAGGACGAACTAGAGGCGAGAGATGCGAACAGTCAGAAGAGAAGACAGAAGGAAGCGTCGTTTAACGGGAAGCGGCCAACTCCGGGATGGCGGTCGTTTCTCGCGCGAGAGCCATTTTAACCGAAATTATCTCGATCCTCCTACGGAGGTGAGAGCAAGATCGCCGCTCGCGCGCGCGATCTCCCGCACGAGTGTTTGATCGACGTAGCGCGCTATGTTGCGGCGAGTGCGGCTTTGATCATGAAAATTCACGACGGAATTACAGTATTGTGTATATTTTCGACAAGCGGTTACGATTGCGGTTGAAATTAATATCGATTAAATGTCGACGAAGAAAACACGATGGCTCAGATGAGATGAAATGCTCTGGAAGATATTTGTATAGATTCGAGCGATGTTGACCGAGTCGGCGATAAATAATTTCGACGGTTAAGAGTTATAATCAATTTTTACGCGACCAAAAAAGTGTTATACTTCTGTAGAATTATATAATTGATTGTATAATTGATTTATATATATAATTAAATCAAATTATTTGCTCGACGTTTAATTTTCTTATCGAAAAATTATTAAGACATTAATTATTTATTAAGACAGTTTCGCCATTCATCAGCGAAGTTTAATTATTATACTTATCCTGGGAAGAAAAAGAGGTCGTTAGTAGTATCTTATATAGTAAAATGAAGGATGTGCTAGTTAATGGCGGGCGCAAATAACATCAGCACGTTTCATGCATGCTAAATTAATGGAACGAGGCCACCTCTTCTAAAAATGCTCCGCTATATAACCAACTAGGACCTGACAGTGTCAACAGAATTTTGTTTTTACGCTTGGAGCCTTAGAGATCAGTTTTTCCTTGTGCTCATACGAAAAGTATACGCTATCTTTGTCACACGAGGGATATTGATTGTCGATATATTGCTAGAACGACACGATAAAACTATAATAACGTCGGTTTGATTTAGTGCCTAATATTTCTTTAATGCAATACTATAAATAATTGACAATATTATGTAAATATACACGCGATAAAAGCGTAATAATTTAACATATTATATATTTAATGTTAAATATTTAATTTTATATCAAATTGTTCGCGTTCGCGCGATATTACAACCCCCGGATCGACGAGTGTTCGACATGTAATAAGAAATTTATATATATATATTTTTTTTTTTTTTTTGCAATAATACAACGTGTAATTTATAACATGTAATATATACGACACAGGTTTAAAAATAACAAGTTGTTGTTTCTGAGTGAGAGAGATTAGTTTTTGATTCTTAATTAAACGTTCACCGCGCGTAATATTCGAGCGAAGAACTCACTCGTTACTTTCGTCGCTCCCGAGCTATTCTTTATTTTGACGTCTCCGCGAAAAATTCAGATTACGAAGTTGGCTCGGTAGACGTAAGGAAGAAGCTGCTCAGCTGCTCGGGGGAGGAAAGGAGGACACGCCACCTTCGCAAGCGGCGATTCGCGTGACTTCCGACCAGAGAGCGAAGAGAGCGCACTCGAGCAGCTTGAAGAAAACTTTTGCATCTCTCCACGATCCAATTCTCTTCTTTTCCTTTTTACCTTTCTTTTCCCTCCGTCCATCTTTCTCTCTTCTCCCGGCCTCTCGTAAGGTGGTAGTCAGTCATTCGGTCCCGTCTCATTAATTCTTTCCTGTCTTCCTGCAAAGTTGTATCTTGGATGTTTCTTACCCCCCTCGAAACTGCCGGCCGACTGCTACTGTTCTACCTCCCTCCCTCCCTCCCTCCCTGTTTCTCTCTCTCTCTCTCTCTTTCCCCCTCTTTCTCTCTTTCCCTCTCATTTTTCATTCGTCGCCGCTTGGAGAAAAGTGCACTTTAGCCGTGTCACCTGTAGACAAAGATACAAAGGAATATGCCGTGCATTTGCGAATATTACGTAGCCGGGCCACTGGAATATTTCATACGCCGTGAGTGCATGTCGTTGCTCTTAGGTCCGTATTTATAACCGACGGCGCTTAGATACTGAAAACACGTGCGCCGGCGCACCGTTTTACCGTTGCAGATGAACTTGCCCAGCATCTCATGTCGAAACCGACTATCTTTTTACCCGGCCGCGCGTATTCCGCGTTGAGTTCTTGCGTACACACCACGAGCGATGATTTTCGGAACGTTCGCATGGAAACAAGACGACCAAGTAAACTTTCGAGTTTCGTCGGAACGTATCTCATTAGGATAATTAGACCGCTAAGTTTCTCCTTCCCGTCGTCGTCGCGAAGTTGCGACGACAACGCACACGCCGTCGTAATTTCTCGCGTGTGTGTGTTCCGGCATCTGACGCGCGTCTCACATTATTTTAAACGAGTTAACGATCGATCACTTTACACCAAGTTATTTTTACGAAAAATAACAGAACATTAAGAAGTAGATCTTGATTTGACGCAAATGATTTAATTATATTTTTCAGATCGATATGCGCATATGCGCATTTATTCAAAACTTTCCACTTTGCTTTTAAGAATTGAATTTTCTGCTCAATTTCTGACTACATTCTGTAAAAGTACTCGCTCGAAGAAGGGAACATTTAGCGAACTTACCCTTCGACGTTTCGCGCCGACCTTCTCGCGGGTAATTGTTCAGAAAGCTATGCGACTAGATTTTAAGTAAAATGAGAGAGAGGAAAGCGGACCATTCCGTCACGAAACTCCAAAAGTAATTTATAGAAAATGGACATCGCGCGCCGCGCGCGAAGAGAGGCGAAAATAAAGCTTCCGTTCGATTAAGGCCCGAAGATGAGTATCCGAGACGAGACGGCGAATCTTACACACTTTATCCGCCGATTAATCTATGCGCATTTGCATTAAATGAATGTTGAAGAAAAAATCTCGCAAATTCCCGCGTCGAAGAAAACTGAATGCTTCTCGTTCGATATAGTAATTACAACGCGCAAAGTTTTTTAGCGTGACTTTTAAATAAAATAGTCTCGGTATTTGAATTAACTTTAATGCGATCGAACAAAAAAGTCTGATGGAAAATTTATCATTCATGAGTTTCAATAAGAGAGAATCGGAGCGGCAAAATTTATTTTGATCCCCTTAATATTTTACTCGATAATCTGCAGGGAGGGAGGAAAAAAAGAAGCAATAATAACATGTAAACCTTAAAACTTGCATGTATAAACAAAAAAACGTTCGAACTTTCTCTTTTAAACTTGTGTCGTACACGTCATATTATGTTTATCTTTTCTCTCGCGTTTTTTTACATCACAATATATTTTTAACGAAAGAAAGCACTCGTTGGAGCAAAAAGTTATTTAAATATGGATCAAATTCAACAGAGTTTGCTGTCGTTCTTCTCCCGACAGATGACGAACCATTTCATCGGATTCCCGACGAATGATGGATCATCGGTCACGTCGCCGAATTTCATCTCGAGCGTATAACGCAGAATGGCCACTGAATTATCGATACACTTTGAGACGTACGCTACGTTCTGCAGTACCGTTCACGATACAATGCCTCTTTTGTGATCGATGTTTTCGTATGTCTCGCGAAGATTGCATCTCGCGGATAACTCGGGGAATATAATAATACGCAATGTTTATCGTTCTTCGCTATCATGCGATATTACCTCATTCCAAGGCTGTAATAATACAGCCTTGGAAAACTTCGCCGAAATCTCGTTTTATTAAAAATGCTACATTTATATATGCGCGTATGTCGAGAATTCGACGAATTTCTTCCGTCCGTATCGAGAGCGCGTTAACATTGTTTTCATTCTTAGCCCGGTAAAATATATTGCCTGCGAATCTCGAAATTTTGCAATTGGGGGAAAAAAAAATACACACAAGTGTATCAAAAAGTGTGCTGCGGGAAAATAAAATATTTCCCGCCGACGAGTATATTTCATAAATGTCAATTCCCGCCGTTGTGTCGTACGTATACGACGTCATCGACAGCTCTTCTCGGGCGTGCTGAGCTGCGATCGATATATCGGCTTTCGTGTGTGTCGGGGCATCTAAATATTTTCTCACGGGGACTACACTTCATATCGCGAACAAAGTTCCGGCGAAACTGGTTCACGCGGACAAAACTCCGCGCGGCGGAGTTAACCACATACACTTTCGCTATCTTTTCCGCGCTCTTGGCTTTCCGAAAGCCTATCGTAGTATGCAATATTGCACAATATTGATATGATATGTATGAGCAACAAAGAAGATACACTTTTTTTGCTCAACAACTTTACATAGCTAAGAGTGACGATTATATTTACTCTGATATATACGTAATAAAAACTTTATTGACGTATTATAAATTAAAAAATTCGTGAAAAAATGTAAATCTATATTATGAAAGAATGTCATAAAAAATTTGTATGAGCAGCTACAACCAATAATTACCTCTCTTTTGATATAATCAATTATAAATACAAATATGTTTTAGTTTTTTTAAAGAGAGAAAAGAATGTTTTGTCGGAAAAGAATAATATTCGAAGAATTCAGATTTCTAATTATAAGATTTTAATTTGTATGCTGAGATTGTAATTTGTATGCCGAGAAACACATACTGTGTGTGTAATAATTTTTATTTCTAATAAAGTACAGTTTGCTCGTATGCAGGAAAATTGATGAGGTAAACGCATGCATCTCTTCCGTCGGAACCTCGATGCATTCTCTTAAAAGCGTAAAATAAATGCTTCCCATTATTCACAAAACCGATAGTTTACGCGAGAGAGCTTGTCGAGTGTGCAGCCAACAAAAAATCGCTCGATATACTGCCCGGTTAATTAAATGGGGTGTTTTCGGTCTCGTCGACTTTGTTGAAATCGCATCGACTCTCATCTCATTCGAATTAAACATAATTTTTTTTTTTCACCACGGAATCCCCATTCGAGGTCTCTCGATTGGACGTCTCTCGTGGATTTTCTTTCTCGAGCCTGTCCGGCGGACATCCTCCCTTTTTCCCGTGACACTTCTATTCTTCTTCGTTTCTCCACATTCCACCTCTACGTTTTTTCTTTTTTTTTTTTTTTTTTTTTTTGACAAACCCTCGGTTTTTCCTTTCAGCCTTACAGCCGTCTTCTTCCCTTCTTCACCTTGTCACCCCCTCGTCGCGGTCGTCTCTTCACCCCACGAGATTCTCGGATTATGACGAAAATCTGACGAGCGCAAAGTTGGTTTCCGACAGACACATTTCGCATTTTTCAGGCTCCGCTTCACGAATGCGTTTTTCCGCCTCGCTAGGCAGGGATGGGCTTCAAAAAACGCTTTTCCGTCACTGCTGCGCGAAAGGGTGGAAGGACCGAATTTAAACGTAAATTGAATGGGAGAAAGAAACAGCTTTAATAAAGTTTAATAAAACGCTTAATAAAACGATTAAAAAAAAAACAAAAACATCTAATTCGAAGGCATTGCGCAAATTCGATGAATAAAAAATTCAATAGAAGTCAGGAAATCCGTGTCGAAGCTTTCGAGAATCCGCTCGAATTTTCTGAGAGTATTGTCTTCGTTCGAATTAACATTGACCGAACTTTCGAATTAAAAGCTGTATCGCGTACATTCGTAGGAAAACGCTTTCAAATGACAGACGTTTCTCTCCGAAAAAGGAAAGGAATCAATATCAATTGCACGATTGTACGGAAAAGAGGGCGACGGATAGAAGAAGCGATTCGAACTTCGTGTCCCAATGCGACAATAGCCCGCCCACGGCTTCGTCGACGCTTTCGAGACCGGTCGGGGCACGATCGAGAATTCTTCGGAGACTCCAATTCTCCGTTCGCAAGTGGCCCTCTACCGTGCGTCGCTCCACGGTCGCTGTTCTTGCACAACAATTGAAAAAGTTTGTTCTGCGAATTAACAATGGTCGACGTACGACGATAAGTAAATGTCGAATGTATCTCGCGACGAACAAAGCTTCAACGAGGTGATATTCTCAGTCTTTCTCCTGAGAGAAAGAAAGAGAGAGAGAGAGAGAAACCAGTCTCTTTCTCTCCCGTTTCTCGTTCCGTCTCGATTCCGTTCTTCTCTCGCGCTACTTATGCGAGTGCCAGCAACTTTAAATGATTTCGCGTCGCATTATGAAAAGAACGTGCCGCACATTCGCAGAGATAAAAGTTCCTCGCTGCGCGCTTATTCCACACAGCTTCCTACGAAATGTCTCTCAGCTTTTCTCCTGTTTCCTCTCGCTGCCGTCTCACTCGTCGCATTATCTAATTGCCTTCACCTTTATGTTCGTAATTTCGCGCAATCTCACCGTCGCCGATTAGCATATCGTTAGAGAAAAGTCGTCATTTACGTCGAGTGTTACTTTCGTACGTTTCTCGTCATACGTAAAGATACGTCATTAGTAAGAATTTAAAAAATATTTATGAAATAATAATGGTTTTTTGTTTAAAAAAAAAAGATATGCGAGTGTTAAAAGCAAAGGTACGCGCGCAATAATGTATATCTCTTACGATTGTAATTCGACCTAACCAACCGCGCACCGTTTTTCTATCACGATGCAAATAACACACACAGTGTCGACAAAACCTTGTAATGCACGTAGTACGTAAATAAAGAGCGCGCAACACAGTGCGGATCATACAGAACGTTGCGCATCGAAGTATATTTTGCATTCGGCATTATTTTATTTTCCTACATCCCGCGCGTTTGCATTTTATTATCGATTCGCAATGCGCTTTTTAGTTACATATAAAATAAATATGAAACGTATAAAACAACACTGTATATTTTTGCTTTTTTCTTTTAAAGAATTAATCACGTATCGCGCATCAGTCTCCGGTTCGAATTGCGGTAAAAAAAAAAAAAAAAAAAAAAAAAAAAAAAACGAATAACAAGTTAAAAGTAATTCATTTAAAAGCACTTATTGAATTATTTCCTATAGAATAGTAACATTTTGATTCACATTGTTTAAACTTATATTTATTGTATAACATGTGATGTTTTCTCATTTCGTTTTTTATACCGATAAAATTTTCGGAATAATCCGCGTTGAAGCAAGGGTGCGTTTGACAATGAGCGAATAAAATGTGTACACGCAGAAATTAAATCAAAGAACAGAAGATATCGACGGAAATCGACAGATCGTTCGGATTAGTACGAAAAATATGATTTCTTTTTTGTGGAATAGAAAAGCAAAGATTACTCGGCTGGGAGAGTACGCGAAATATTGAAAAATGTTCTAGAAAAATGTTCCAGAGAGAGCTCGAAGGACTCTGATGTTTCGAACTTCACGAAAACAGAGACCGAACAAGGCGCATCTGCAACACACATGCATCGTACAACACACGCCTTCGTTTATTCCCTCGCGACTTGAAATAGATATACACGCCGCTTGTATATCATCTTAACCGGGACACGGGAGCGCGAGATTATGCGCGGATAAATACATTAATAAATAACATATCGCATTCGGTGCATCTTCCGTGCCGGTCGTTCATGTGAATCACACGCTCCGCAACGATAAGAAGATGCATAAATCACGAGCGCACCTTCGCAACGATCGAGGCATAATGAAATAGGAAGACCAGATATGAGAAACGCGAAATGAAATATGAGCAATATTTCTAGTTGGAAAAAATATATTTCTGAAACAAATAAGTGCTTTTAATCAATTTTGTTTTTTATTTATAGACATAATACGTTTCTAATATTTTTTTTGTCGAATCGACATGACGTGTCATGTTAAAGCGGCTGCAAACATAAATCTACTGCAAACAAATTATGAGGTAACTGTCGTTCGCAATAAGTCACTGTTGTGGTAAAATTTATACCTTTTTGTAAAAAAAAAAAGATTAAAAAGAAGCGCCAAGTGCATGCACAACATTCAACTGACTTGAATTAAAAATCTAAACTTAAACTGTTTTTACTTTTATACGCGCAGATATTTTAAAAAGATCGCGAACATAACCGCGAGACCCATTGTCATCGGAAAAAAAAAGAGAAAGAGAGAAGACAGAGACAAGAAGGAGCGCATTCGAGAAATTTTACATCCCTTCAAATCACGTAGATGACACTCCTAAGTTCGATTCTTCCCCTCGGCAGCAACGAGGAAGCTCGACGCGACGATGCCCTGCATTTTCCGGGGATGCGCTATCCGCGTAGGACATGCATAGACGATCGTCGTCGGGCCGACGATCTCGTCTTTTCTCGCACGGAGATTGAATTCGTCGGAGTAAACCCCATTCGGCAAGCTCTTGACGAAACGCGCACGATCTCTCTCTCCATCGATCGCTTTTCTCTTCCTCTCCGCCTCTGCCCTCCTCGCTTTTTCTTCTCTTTGTCTGCTTCGTTTGTGCGCTGCTTCAATACTTTGTATTCACTGTGTAGATGGTGGTTCTCGACAGTCAACATCAATCCGACTGTGTGCGTCGACCGTGGCGAGCGGCGTGTCACTCACACGTTGCGGCCGCGATCCCGTGGAACGTTGCTTACAGCAACGAAAAAATCTACACAAACGCTTTTACACAATAAAAACGGATATGCGAATAAAGCACACGGGATAAAAACAATTATACCAAGACAAAATTTCAAAGTACTTCTTTCTTCTTTTTGCCCAGACGTTCACGTTAAAGAATATCTTTAAAGTAACTTATATAACAAGAAACGTTTTTCAAACGTTCTCGTCTCACAGGATAAAACTCCTGTCGCGAAATATTTTCCTTTGGTCATCGCATATGCCTCTGACGAATATTTCGAGTCTAGTGGCCACGAATTCTCACAGTATTTAAACGCGGGCTTTGCAGAAACCAGCGCAAATCGGCTTGGTGCGGCTAATCTCTCTTCGCCGCGAGTCGCGAGGTACCTTGCAAAAATAGCGAAAACGAGAGTCGTCGTCCGTTAGAACGCGCCGCACGCGCGTTCGCGCGTTAAGCAAGGGAGGCAGTAAAAAGAATTAAACAGCGGAAAGCGGGGAAAAGAGGCCGCGAGACAAAGATCGCGGAGTTGTGCATCGAGACGAATCGAAAGTGCCGATTCTGCGCGCTATTGAGTGCGCAAAATAAAAAACGTGTAATATAATCGGCTCTTCGCACCCTTTCTTTCACCTTGTTTCGCCTTTGGTTTAATTCGCCGCATATTCCCGCGACAACAACTCTACTCGTGACATTACGATGAAAGAGGTGGTCGAAATGATGATGTAAAAAAGTTGAGCTATGAAAATATCTTATTCAGTGGGAAAAAAGAAAAAAAAAGACTTCGCACCTCTTGGCGTATCAACAACTCCTTTCTCGAAGAGCGAGTGAAGTCCTTTTCGCGGAGTTTCTTTCTCTTGTATTTCAAATACATCCCTCTTTCCTACATCTTTCTTCTTGTATGTCGTTTTGATGGAAAAGTTTTTTTTTGTAAAAAACAAAACGCGTAATGTTGCATCGACAAATGCACATGTACTTGTATATATTCATCACGTATATACAAATATCTGGAAAGAACACAGCGCGTAATATGGATCCTTAGTTTGGGAACGTGTTATTTTAGGAACGAAATCATAAAAGAAAACGAACGGGGAGGATTAAAATAACGGAAACGTTGTTTCCGATAAAATCATTTTGTTTAGGATCGCTGCTTCCAACACCTTGGAAAAGTATAGCTCGGTATATAACAACGGCGC
This sequence comes from Pseudomyrmex concolor, assembly GCA_014839585.1. Taxonomy (NCBI): domain Eukaryota; kingdom Metazoa; phylum Arthropoda; class Insecta; order Hymenoptera; family Formicidae; genus Pseudomyrmex; species Pseudomyrmex concolor. The sequence continues at coordinate 15,217 of QVOB01023212.1, forward strand.
AACTCTTTTTACACATATCTGGGTCAGGGGGTGGCTGTCCTCGTGGCACGCGTGCATGCCGCTACGTAGTGGCGCGCGGCCTGAAAAAGCACGTCGTTAGAAAAAAAATAGATAAAAAATATAAAAATTGACGCAGTGTGTAGAAGCCATACTTCACCGAAATCTATTTGCGCGTTTCTGTCCGCTAATGTGATTAATACCGGTTCGCAATTACCTTGCGTTTTCGTTGATGTGGCTTCTCTTGTGTACGACCTGACTGCATTTAAAAAATGATCGAGCGTTCGCAAGAGTCCGGGCTCCCCCGTTTTTGCCGACTCATCTCCATCAAATCGCGATTTGGTTAGGATAAAGGTCTTCTCCTAATAAGATAAACTAACGAGAGTGAGAGAAAGAGGGAAGCAAACTGACGGAAGAGAGCGCGTTTCCTCAGAGCTTTAGACTTTCGCCGAATCAGGAAAATTATAATTCTCGTAAGTGCTGCTTCGTCGTGACCGAGAGGAGTCGACGAGAGATTCGTCGACATTCTCTCTCTCTCTCTCTCTCTCTCTCTCTCTTTCTCCGTTTCGTTGTGCGCGTCTGTCGAAGCGCGCGTTTCATATGTTTCTCGTCTAAATAATTTTTCGAATTTCCGTGCTGCTGTGCTCATCCAACGGAATAAAGTGGCGCGACAAATTGAAACTTATTGCAAAACTGAAACATTATTGGCGCTTAGATTCGTTTTCCGTCGAAAGTGGATCAAGAAACTTCGTTATGATTACTTCCGCGAGAGAACAGTAAGTTATTGTGTAATTTTTTGAAGAATATAAAAAAAATCTCTCTCTTTCTCTCGCGGATATTTAAAAGTCGAATGACAAAATCTCTGCGCGGCTGAAAAAGCTTTCACTTCTTTCTACGGCTCTATACGTACTTTTAGGCCGCGCATTTTTTAAACGATCCGAGCGAAAATGAAGAAGAGAGTACATCAGTTTACGCTTTCCTCGAGTAATCGTTTTATCGTCAACGAGGCGTTAGACGCACGTAGCATTTGCAATCAACTCGTTTAAGCTTTAAACGAAATTTCATGCAGGCGCTTTTGGAGGATCGGCTTTTAAATTTAAATTGCATAATGTCCGCAGGAAAAAAAAAGAAAATACGCTCGGGAATACGTTGGCGGGATGGAATTATTACATTGCAAACTCTGTCCTTAACAATCTAGTAGTCGATATGTTAAAAAAATGAAATAAAAACAATCGTTATCAATAATTTGTCATATTGTTTTTTAATTAGCTGTCTTTTACGTCTTCGTTCTTATTTACGATCTCTTTTCATTTGTTTGTCTGTCAATTACGATGGATAAGTTGACCGATTAAACATCAAGTACGAACGACATTGTTGGTCGAACTTTCGGTAAGGACGCAGCTCGGTGGAAGCAGATAAGGTCGAAGGGTCTAATCGAAAGAGAAAGTTTGCGTAGGTTACACATCGCGAAAGATAGATCGCTATCGATCACTCTGTCATACACTTGCCACTTTACGTTCGTCGAATCGCACCGACGTCACACATCTCGCGTGCGAGATATAAAAAAACCGTTGACAATCTAAATTGTCATCACAATGGAAACACGCGAGGTAATTGGATCAAACCTTATGTCAATCCCTGGAACTGGAAAAGTCTTCTCTGGAGATAAGTAAAATATCATTCTCTAACAGATGTATATTCCTGCAGAAATTTATCACTGATATGCGCCAAAATAATATTTATTTTGAATATTAAAATTGCTTGAAATTACGTTGAACAGAGTGCAAATGTATTGTATTATTCCAAAAAATAATTATTATTTTGATTACACCAGTAATCAAAATTTCTACAAAGATAAAGTATATTATACGCACGTAAAGATATGAACTTTAAAATGAGTATTCAAGTGATTACTTTGTCATAACGAGATATTCTCTTTGTACGTCGCGCGTTTTCACGCGTGTCGCATTGCAAATTATTTTATTAAAAGTTCGTTTGTGTTGTCTATTTTTGTCTTTCGCTAAATGCAAAAATGAGATGTAGAAGATATATTGATTGAGATTTTATTACATCAATATATATATATATATATATATATATATATATAGGTTATTGCTGTGGAGCAGTTTTCAGAGACTGTCGTTACACAGTCGCAATTTGATGTTATTCTTAGCGAAGGAAGAATCTTCTTCGCAAACTCATAATGCTTGTAATAAGTAATTATAAAATGAATGCCTGAAGTGCATATTATCGTGAAAATCTACTACTGTTTATATACGAAGTACATTAATTTAATGAGAATGTCGTGGTAGTGATGGAAGTCTGGGTAGTGCTGTACTAATAACTCCAGTGCATCAGTTTTACATCCATGTGCACGCGCGTGTGGGAAATTATATTTTGAGAAAATTACTGCAATTTAAAGACAGTCGACACACTATTTATACGCGTCTACATCATTTATCTGTTTTCTTTTTTTTTTTTTTTTTTTTTAATTTGAAATAGGCTGTTTTTTTAAATTGTATTTAATTATCGTGTCAATAAAAATTATTCTCTAACATTCACAATTGTTGAATTAAAATCTTCATTGCTATTTTATTGCACACATATGTGGCAGGTTTTATAAATTATTGTACTCTGTAGTGTACATACGGACAGATAACGAAGCGACCAAATCGACTTTTTTTATCAGATTAGCTTGAAACGTTTTTAATTGATTTCTGAGTTTAGAAAAGGGGGGTTCCGTAATTTTCTTTACTCTCGCAAAAGCAATTTCCAAGTAATTCTCATAGGAGAGCTAAACGCGATCCTTCGCGCAACGAAGTTTCTGAGAAAGAAACCCGTCGATATCGATGATATGCCGAGATCAACCACAGAAGCGAGTTACCTCGCGACATCCGGTGCGTTCTTCTCCGGATAATCTTGTCATCGGAAACAAAAGGATAGCCAGTATCGATTTCTAATGGAATACGACAACTCTCGGCGAGCGAACCGAAAATTCACGAAGGAAGGTGCGCGGGACGTTACTCTCTTTCTCGAGCGCACAGATATATACAAAAGACTTTAAGAAAAAAAAATACACCGCCAGTGCTAGTAGCAAAAATTAACCTTGTATTACACATAATATCTTGTCAACGCAGTCGTGTACAACAAAATCCGTTAAAAGTTAATTCGTTCGCGAATGGTTGAACAAGCGCGAAAATAAACTTTAAATTTGATTATCTCGATAGCGAAAGCTTCGTTTTTTTTTCGTTCCACGTTTTTAATTTAGTTTTACACGTAGAAAACGTTTTTCTGTGTTCAGCTATATTAGATATTCTTTCTTTCTGTATATATATTTCACACAGTAATTTAATTAATAATCCTTTCAGATATTTTGTTTCGGATTAATATGCTTCTTCATTATACAATTTCCTACATCCTGTGTATATTCCAATACATATTCAGAACAGATTAATGTAGCATTTTCTCGGTTTATTCCACCAAAATCGCTCGGAAAACGTCTTTCTCTCTTGCTCATCGATGCAAACTACTGCTTTCTAAAATCGAGGCTACTGTATATAATCTACTTATGACGGGACGCAACGTTTTGAGACCCAATGCAAAATCCGTTTAATCGTAGCTCTAGCGTAATAATTCGGTTATTCTAGAACTCGCACACTCGCGTAATATTATGCGTACGTACAAACCGGCCAGAAACCGCAGTCGAAAGAGAGAGAGAGAGAGAGAACGACTGACCAGTTCGCCATGTTTCCACTTTACGGCCGAGTTCGCACAGAGCAAGGCTTCCAAGTTGCAGCTGCACTTGCAATTGCACTCTCACCTCTCCTTTCTCAGTGTTCTATTGTCTATTAAATATCCACGATCCGATTTTAGTCCAGGCAGTATCGAGTACGATGAAGTTTCGCGCGTGTGCTGTCTTTTGCTTCAAATTCAGGAGCTTTGCCGGACTATGAAATTAATTCCATCATTTTCCACTATTGCTATTTACAAGCTACCAAAGGTACTCTATGTGTGTGCATATATATATATACAGTGTGATAAAATTATTTCTCTAAATAATACAATATAGATTCAATTAAAAAACAATTTAGGAACGAAATTTTTCTTCTTTTACAAAATTCGTCGTTTGAAGACGAAAGTTCGTCCGCGACAAAGTTTCGGGAAGTTCCGGCGTTTTGAACTGCGCTCTCTGCGCGGGGCTTCGAAAAGTCAGAACAACCATTCACCAATCGTTTATCGCGTGACGCGAATTCTGTCGGGAATTTCCTCGAGCGAGAGTTTTCCCGCGGCAATTATTTCTCGTTTAGCGGCAGGCCGTACATCAGATCGACTCGCCACGCTCGGCGAGTCACGTATCGCGCGCGCGGCAATATCGCCGGGATCCTTATTCTTTCTTATTACTTAATATCCCCGGTAACGAGGACAAATGCGATGCCTCTGCGCGCACCGCCAGAGCTAATTGGCGCCGGTATACTCCGCCGTCCATGTTTCTTCCTTCCTTTCCCGACATCAATCTGCACGCTGTGTCGGCACAGCGACGAATGTGCTCGATCGAGGAGTCGGCGGTTCCCTTCTCTCGGATCTTTTCTGCGGATTCTGCGCCACGGGGGATGAAATATGGCAGGACCTTCAGCGCTAGTTGATGTTCGTTGAAATTGTCTGGATCGCCTTGGAGCATCTTAATAGAAGCGCGAAAAGTCAAGGTTTATTACGAAAGTCGTGAGAAGTACGGGAAAGAATTAATAAGCGAGAGATATATATTACAATTATTTACAACGAAATTGATTTAAATAACAACTATGTGTGACAAGAAAAGCAAGTTACATTCTTTATAAAAATTCTTTCACGCGTATTCAAAAAATTTTACAAATAACAAATTGGAGAAATTTACAGATGTAATTGTTAAGAGACTAGAAACGTATTTTAATAAAACTGTAATAAAGACACAACACACACACACACACACACACACACACACACACACAAATAAGCTCACAAATGGAAATAAATACGTTCTTCGTTCTCAGATGTACCCACGCAGTTTATTACTTTTCTTCTCTTCGCACGAAAACGCGCCATTTGTGCAGTTTGCTGGTCCAATGCCCAGCAAGAGAAAGACAGAATTGAACTTTATTAGCCATGTCGATGGTGCAGCGCGTTACGCGTGTGTTGAACGAATTAAAATGCAATTCTGTCTCGCCACGGGGTGCTAATGGCTGCTTCGTGCGTGTGTGTATGTGTGTGTATTGCGTCAAACATTCGGCCAAATCAATCCGATGGTTTACGATCTAATTTATTTTGGCGTAACGAAATTCGCGACACAACACGATAAAATCAAGAATCCGTAACACTTTGGACCTGTGACTGATTGGCTGCAATACGCGTTGCATATTAATTGAACGATGAAAATGACGCGAGACTGAGAAGTCTTTCTGAGTATCTACAATATAATTTCATATATTTTACACTGAAAAAAAAAGTTTTGTTGAGATAACCAAAATTTAGTTTAAATCAAACCAAATGAAGTGTTTTGGAAACCAAATTTTGGTTGAGATTACCAAAATTTGGTAATCTCAACAAAACTGTTTTTTCTGTGTACTAGAGAAAAAACTAGAAAAATTTAGAAATTATGCTCTCAAACTTGTTGTAGAACAAGTCACGTAGGTAGAGGAATTTTTAATTAAAATTTTAAAATATGTAGATATTTAATCATTGAAAAACATTGAGCATTTTTAAAAACTTTTTCTCCGAGTTTAGCATTCCGACATTTCCAACATTGGTCTGCCAATTGGAGAGTTAATTAGCGCCATTCGTCTTTCCAAATTCCCTCGCGCAAAATCCGCGCGTAGCGTGTCAAACATCTCGGACGCCGATGAGCGACAGAAATTTATCACGGGATATTTATCAGATCGGCGGGAAGCGTTTCCCGGGAATACTCGAAAATTCTCGCGCGCGCGAAAGATAGTCGAGTTATACGCCCGAATATCGTACTGACGAACGGCTCAACTGATGTGAAAGGTCAAACCCCGAAGCGCACGAGGGAGAATGAAGAGAGACAGACGAGAAGGGAAAGACGAGAAGGGAAAATGAAAAACGAGGGAACGGCGTGAACACCGGCACGGTCGAGTTATTAATTAATTCATTTGAATTTCGCGTCTCGTCTGGCCGCCTACGGCCGCTGAGATTAGAATTTGTTACCGCGGGGAAACGCAAGCGCGCGGCTTCGACAAGCCCCGTCGTGTCGAGGAACGCAGTCCGATTTTGCGTTGCCGATGCATCGTGATACATCGGTATAACACGAGAGATTATTAATTAGCGCGGCGACCACGTTGTCTGCAACAGCCGCGGGCGATCGCGATGTTCCGTGCGAAATTGTCAGCTGAACGTTCAACGGTGAAGTCTCCAGGTTAACTTATATGTACATCTCGCACACAATGCCTCCTTTCCATTTCGCATCGATAGCTTTTCACTTGCCAATCTCATGTAAGAATTATATTTCTGACGTATTTTCTTAATGTCTTACAGAAAGTGGCGGTTTAATTTCTGGACTCGTCACTTGTTCAACATCGACGTTACGAACGTCTAGTACAAGATACAACATCTATGTGGGCAGTCCGATAAGTACTTAGCCTACAAAAAAAAAACAAAAATTTTGGAAAAGTGGCGATTTATTTCTCAACATAGTCTCCTT
>QVOB01023214.1:0-12337 GCA_014839585.1 Pseudomyrmex concolor
GTAAAAGAAACCATCACAGTTTGCTTTTCGCGAAAGAAACTCTGGTGACAAAAAGTAACGTCAGTTCGATCGCGTTCGGATCGCGTTTTTCCAAAAGTTTTCCCGAAACACGAGTAACAATTGGCGGAAATTTGGAAATTCACGTGACACGGAACAGGATAGAACGCGCCACTTTGAAGTCACATTAGGTCGCAAGTTAAATGCTGTTAAATGTCACGTGTCGGAACAGTCGGACGAATGTAGGAAATGCGTGATGTAAAAGCCGTGTCGCGCATCAAGAGAACGGGGAGGAGAAAGAGGATATGGGAAACGTGGGAATCGGACACGGCCGAATAACGCGAAAACGCTTATGATGACCCGCGTGACCCGCGAAACAGCTGTCACCTATCCGAACGACTTCAACAGCCACGTTTGCAAAATGTGTGTGATCGCAAATAGTTTACCTACCCGACAGTCATAATCCCAAAGCTGGTCTCTCGCTGGTAATCAACGAGCCTTCTCGGGAGCACTGCGTACGTTTTATCCGCACCCGGTTCTCTCACCCGGCGAAGGCGACGTATCACACCGGTGGCATGTTACAAATCATCACGTGATTGCGCGAGGATCGGACCGGAATTCCAGCTGCTCCTAATCCTTCGCGATAATTATCCCTCGCCGATCAATCGACGCATTACTCGATTACAGTTCAGAATTACTAGAGCATCTTCGCGTCCTTCGCGGGAGGTTCGCGCAAACAGGCCGTGGATACGCAACACGAATCGATAGGTTAGGTACTTCAATAGTCCTTCGCCGGATCCTTCAATAATCTCTCCAACGATCAGGAGCGAGTCAACAATGAAACAAACTTGGCTATCGGAGCGGAACGCTCGTATTCTCCGCTCGACGATGATCCGCGTATTCGGAAGGGTTCCGCACAAGAGCGGTGCGCGTCGCCTAACCAACGACGATTCTATTTATCACGATCGAAGCACTCGAACAGACACGCTCTTCGCGAGACTACACCGCGACACAGGTCAATGAGTACTTTTCCCGAAAGCGCCTCGAGTAATCTCGCGGCGGAGCCACACGGCGCGCGAACCGATTTCGGAGCTATCGAGAGGACACTTTGGAGGCAAGAGGGAAGGGGACCAACGGCGAAAGTGGGAGCACCTTGCGGATGAGGGAGATCGCACCCTTCTCGATCGCGTCTGATCTGAAACGCGAACAGGTGGGCAAACACGCTCGACAAGTCACGCCGCGCGCGGAACACGCGAGTCTCGCGCACCGAGCTCCGTGGCACCGATATGTAACGGGAATACGCACGCGTCGTCGCGACGGCTTGACGTCGACTGAGGTGGCGCGGGTTCGGCGCCTCGCGCCTGTCCGCCCCTGCTTTGCCGCCGCCGCCGCCGCCGCCGCCATCGCCACCGCCGACGCCGCCGCGGTGCTGTTGCCCCACCAAATCGTGGAGGCGCCACCGACGCCTACAACCCTCACCGGGTTGCTAACTTTGTTCCCCCGACGTCCCCGGGCTGATAGAGCCGCGACGCCAACGTCATTCGGCGTCGATGCGACCACGAGGGTGGACGTCGACGTGATGACACGGCAGTTCGACCATGTATATCGTCGTACGTGACGATGATGCGCGAAAACCAAGCAATTACCGATACCAATTGTTGAGAGTAGAAACTTCAGTGACAGATTCAAATTGTTCTTGCTTCGCAATGATAAAAATTGAATAGAACGTTCTCGTATTTATCTCGCGACGTACTTCATTTTTAACCATTCCAGATTTGTCTCTCTGTGTTTCAAGTTAAATGCTCTTCGAATACGATCAATTATTTATACTAATTTAATCAACTAATTTAAGCAACTAATTTAAGTTAAAAAAAAAAGAGATTGTTTTTACGAGATGCAAATTAAGCATTCGATATAGATTTTCGAATTTAATTCGAATTGCAACGTCTATTTTAATTTAGACGTTAAAATAAATTTGCAAGTAAATCCAACGTTTGCTCTTACTGGTCTTATTGTTTCTTTTCTATTGTCGAACACTAAAAAAACTGATATACATATTTAATATCTTAGTTTTTCTTTTTACGACTCGAATTCCAGATTTGTACACTCACGGGATACATTTCTTCGAGCTAGAGTTTTGACTGTTATGTAAAATCGCGATTAGACACGGCGAGTTATCTCCTTCTCTGCGCGGAACAAACACAGTTTATTCATGCTTGCAACGTGACGTATATACGCGGACGTAACAGCGGCACGGAGTTAGATGTGGACGCGACATTTCTTGAAGAGCCGGCGCGATAAACTCGCGGCTATCATCGCGAATGCAAGAGGGTCACGAGAAATGAGCCGGAGTAAATGAAAGAGCCGTTTCAAGCGGGGAAAAGGGGGGAAAACGACGTCGCGCCGGGATGGAAACCACACGCTCGTCGCTTAGCGCTGCCACCGCCGTCATTCGTCGTCGTTACCGCTCGCTAGAAAAACGCTGACGCCAACGAAAACGCAAGCAACATGTCGCGGATGTGGAACTACGAGCGGATGAGAGGGAGAGGGAAGCGAAGTCACACACGTCCCTCTCCGACAGTTCCCGACCGCGTTCTAGCGGAGCGGGAAGTTTGCTTGTCGCGCCCCGTTGTAACTTCCGCGGCGCGGAGAAACGTCCGGTCGCTTTACATCCCCCGAGCGGGTCTGTAACGAGCGCGAGCGCGCGCGCTTGCGACGGTAATCGGACGAGCAAACCGTAATGAGATGCAACCGGCGAAATTTCCGACGTGCGGTGGACGTAAACTCGGTCGCGGATGCCTTAAATTGCGGACGATAGCCGCGTTATAATAATAATAACCGGGCGGGAACCGCCGCGCGCCCGGGGAGACTACAAAGAACCTTAATTATGCGGTAGGCGGTTTTTCGGTGGCGCGTGCGGAGCGCGTGCGCCAGCGCGCGTTTCATTATGACGTTGGTACGCGAATGGCCGCCCGCGCTGCTCGGCCATTTGTCACGACTGTCGCAAGTTCGCCCGGTTTAATGCATCCTGCTTGAGGGGACCGCGTCTCCACTTTCCCGACCCCCGGTGTCGCCTTCGCCGCAATTTTCGAGCGGCAACGCCGTTAACAGGGCGACGTTTCCTTGGTCGCACAAAGCAACGGCAATTCCGAGCGGCTGGGCTTGACTGACGCGGATTTCGGCTGCGAAAAGCGCAATGTCGTTCACGCGAAAGCGCGATCGATTCCTTTCCCGACTTAACGCTTCGACTGACAGAAATTAAATTGTGAAATTTCTATCGGTTTCCGAGACATGCGCGTTTAAAAATCGAAGAACTTTTGGTCGCGGGTGAAAAGTCATGTTGAAAAGAAAATGCAATCGTATTCTAATTTCAATATAACGACTGTTAATTTTTTTTTTTTTTTTTTATTTTAAGCGCGATTCAAGTCTCTCAAGAAGAAACATTTAGTTGCGCGATGTTTTGCGATCGTTTATCAGCGATTACTTTGCAGCGTAATTAATCCGACGTGATATCGATAAAAGAGATCGTCGAGAGCAAATTATACGAGTTGCGTGCGGCGTGGCTTGTTTAGCATCGCAAATACGCGTAAATGAATTAAACGCGGCAAACTGCCGACGCCAAAGCGTGTAGATTATTGACAGTAACATGCTGTTTTCAAGAGAGTGACTTATTATCGGTCGCCGCGGCCGGTGAAGTCGTAACAATAAATAACCGCTGTTCCATATCGATAATCTATTATTCGTTCCACGTCGGGTTTTCTTAGCGTGCGAGAGAGTCGTTTTCTTCGAGAAAAATATACGAGCGTTTTCAAGAGGAACAACTCTTAAATTCGCGCGTGACCGAGAGCGAAGTATCGGCGAACCGGTCAATGTGGGAAGAGAGAGAGATGTGGAATTATGTTGATTAATTCGCATACGTTTGCATCTTTTCGCGCATGAATTGATGAGCTTCAAACCGTGAAATCGACCGTAGCATTGCAAATATCCAGCATTTTTTTTTCCAGCATCAACGACACTACGTCGAATTATACGTTTAACAATAAAACGTTTCGAGAAGAGTTTTGAACAAGATATTTCGAAATTATTGCAAGCCAGGGTTTTAACAAGTTTTCGTTTATTACTTTCACAATTTATTTCTCCGTTTTTGTTTCAAAATTATTAAAAGTTACGATGATATTGTGTGTGTAAAAAAATAAAGAGAGAACTGTGTGTGTGTGCGCGAATTTTTCACGCAGCTCTTGTAATACAGATATGTAAAAATTCAATCGTGGCTTTCAATTGGCCTCAATTGAAAAGGCTAACGAAATTAAATAGCAATAATTTTTCGTATATTCTCAAAAGATGGGAAACACTGTAAAATGTGCAAGAGCGCGGCACTTGTGTAAAGTTTAAAAATGGAATCAAGTGCGTGAATTCACGTGGCACACATGTGTGACCTTTGCTGCGCACAGTTGCGGCAAATTACAGCTCGATATTGGCAGCTGCGCAAAGCATCGTTGCCTCTGTCACGAGCGTAACATCTCAGGTTTGCAAGATTGACCCGCAGGAAAATTTAAACAAGTCGCGTAATACGCGCGTTCGATGCGTATGTCAGTTGCGTATTAGCGATGATATATTGCGGGAGAGAGACACGTGTCACTTTGTGAAAGTTTGGGCGGCTCTTGACGACCGCGCGTTATTTGTGAAAGGGCGAAAATTGTGCGCGGCCGAACTCGAAGCCAACCGCTGTACGTGCGCGAGACTAAATAATAATAACAAAACTTGCGGGATTATTTATGACTTTAGTCAAACTCTCGCGCGGGGGAGTAAACGCCAGGCGAAAACTGCGGAGAGAGCGCGTGTATAGCGAGGCGATACTTTTCCGCGTATCGATTTTGCGACCGCGGAATACATATTTTTCCGTCGTAATTTAGTCGATCGCGCGTTTCACGGCTCTGCGCAAAACCTTTCTAACCCCCCGTAAAAGCGTGCCGCTCTTCCGACACGGCGAAGTTGCCGCCTCGAGAGTGGAACTTTTCAGAACTTTGCAGCGAGGAACGGAGATTAACCCTCGGGAGTTTTAGTTTCCGCTCTACAATGAGTAGAATTCAGAAAGGTCTCATTGCGGCGAAAAAAAGGAATCGATCGTTTAGGATTCGTTCGTTCGAAGATTTAAGTGGGAAAAGTCACGTCAAAGAGAAACCGCGCGCGCGGAGAGAGAGCGAATTAAGATAGATATAAATCATATTTTTATACGAACTTTAAAGAACGCATGAAAAGGAATTACCGCTTTTTAACATATACAACGCAATTATACGCAGTATAAATAATTTATCTCCCGGTAATCTGTGTTTAGATTTCTATCACAGTGCTCTGTCGCGGCTTATATTTTGTCGTATATATTTTGTAGCTTCAAGCAGTTCGCGAATCTCTTTAGCGACTGCAAATTTTATTCGTTCGCAACCGAAACGCAATTGTCCAATTTGTAACACAATTACAACTGTCTCGTCGCTGCGGCGTGTTAATTTTCAATTCGTACCTTCGGTCTGATTCCGCTTCTGGAAGGCTCAAAGAGTATTTGCGCGATAAGCGTGTGGTTCTATAGTGGTATTAATCTTTAATTGCATTGTCGAGTAGGTATGTTACTCGAGTAATAACGTTCGCGCTGAACCTCACACAGGCCGAGAGAAACACCCGGCAGTGGCCTTCGTGTTTCGCATTCTAATTGGATTCTCCGAAAAGCTTACGAATTCTCGTTTTAGCGTCCGCTTCATTACTTCGCTGTTATTAATGTTTATTTTACTTCTGTTTGCCATCGTTTTGTCGCGAAAATCGGTTGTAAGGAAGCTGCTCGGCTGCAGACTCGTTTTTAAGCAAAATGCTCGCCCTTCCCCAGTCCGAGTTCGAACGCTCTCGCCGGCAATTACGTTAATAATGCAATCTCATTTACGTCAGTCAGGAATTACATCTAAAATAGCTGGCGTAGAACATGGGTTAAACGCGAGAATAAGCAGATTAGCCCAGCCCTCCTTCATGCGTCTTACATCCAGACGTTTGACTTGTCTGCCGGCTTAGATGGAATTGTCGAAAATTGTTGCAGTTTTAATGAATGAATTTCTATATACCGCGCGCGTTTGCATAGTTAAAACACGCAGATCGACTAAAGATGAGAAATTTTTCATTGTTAATGTTTTAAGTATTTTTAAAAAAGTTTTTAAACATTAGTTTAATTTTTATTCCCAACTTTATGGGAATACTTTGTTGTAATTATCTCTTTAATAAACGTCCGGTCATTAAGGGAGGAACATTTGTTGAGAATATTTTCCGGGTAATCTCTTCAAAATCCAGTCTTTTTATGTAATACTTCTTGCACGACAGATATTGCTCAAGTTTCTGTGGAAACTTGATGCATGCGAGTGTCACTCTCTGTCTTCGACGTACTAGTTTGGTTTCTGGAGCGGCGACTTCGAAAGTGAAGAGTTCGGGTTATCCCCGTAGCATTAATTAACCCGGCCGTGGCCCATGGCAAAGGAACAAAAGGCTTCCTTTTCCATCGTTACCGGGAGCCTCGGCTCTTCGCTTTTTCTCGCGCATCGTTGCACAACGTTTCCAGGGTGTACCAAGTAGGCGGGCACCGTGATTTTCTGCTAGTCTTTCGGTCTTTGTTCTAACCGATTCATCCGGATCGGTTAAAAGTTGTATAAAAAAAAACACACAAGGCGCTTGTTAAAATTAATTCACCGTGAAGAAAAATTCAGAAAAAAAACAGCCGGTAATAAATACGATAATTAAGAAAATCGCGATCAAGAAAGGTTTTCATGTCGGTGAAAAGACCGTCAGAATTTACGGCGCCATTATGTACCGCGAGTATAAAAAAATGCATTACACGCGACGCACAATGTGCACAACTTTCCGTAAAATAACGATATAATAACCTAGAGATTTTCAGCCGGAGAATATTTTTATCAACTTTGCGAAACAGCAAACCGGATTAAGTTAACACACTTCAACGAATCCGACGTAATTAGATACAACGCATTTAATTAAACTGCGGAGATGGGGAAAAAAATATATTACGCGCCAGCGCGAGAATATAAAAATTCGAGAGACCGCGTGCGACAAATATGCGGATTATAATTTTAATCAGGAAAAGTTTAAAAGCTCGGTGTGCGACGGCGGGACGCCATCATGCGCAGAATCGCTCGACGCGCGTCCTAATGAATCCGCTTGTTTCTGCGGGGGAATCAATCTCGCGCGCGGCGGCATATGCGCGCGGTTGCTTGCGAATCTGCGCATATATCGATACGGCGTTACCACGCGCTTCTCTGAGTACCGCTTAATATTCATAACGTCTTTCTCCCTTGGCAACTCCAAACACATTTTAATAACATTTTTTACGGAGCGCGCTCGACCTCGACGCCTCAAAAGCGTAGCTCTCATCCGGCCTTTTCTCTCTCTCGCTCGTGATTTTTTCACGATGAAATATTCTGTCCATCTCCTCTGACCTCACCTCAGTTCCTGCGGCTCTTCGAGCTTCGCCGAATCTTTCTCTAGCGCGAAAGTCGGTCACGAAACATCCAACTTCGATGCGCACTACGGGGATGAATCGAAAATCCCCGCGCGCTGTTTTTGCAACGTGATATTCTCGTCGAGAAAACCCGAGTCGATCGTATGCGCTCTCGTGAAAACGATTCTTCTCGTTTCGACTCCTGCGTGTTTCGAACATGTTTTTCTTTTATTATTTTTGCATTTTTCTTGCGCCCCAGAAAGGCGCACGTCGCGCTTTCTGACGTCTCTCTGTGACGTTTTTGAGTCTACGTCGTCATGAATATTTCAATCGATTTATATACGTATGTGTATATGTGTGGACGTGTACGTGCGTGTGAAGTTTTCTTCACGTAGATTCGCGGAAGACACGTCCGCCCTTTCGACTTTCCTCCACCGTTCTCGACATTAGCGTTGCAATTTTCATAGAGTTTCAACTGTATTGAATAAAGTAGCAAATATAAAGGCGTTTTTTAAGTTGCATTTCTTTCTTTTTAATTAAACTTGTATTATTCTGAGAATCGACGCTTTTTTTTCTCCGGAAATTAAATTGAGGATAATTCTCTCTCTGTTGTTTTGACCGCAATTACTCTCTCTATTGCTTTGACCGCGCGGAGAGACACTTCGGAGTTCGTTGATTTCCGCGTGGTTGAGACGACGTAACGCGATACCACTTTTTCACGGAATGAAGATTACGAAAACGTATTTCCGACAGACAACGCGCGCACGCGCCCCGTCGCGGAACAATGTTGGATTATCGCAAAGCGGAATAATCCGATCTTACGACAAGGAAGGATCTTACGCGCGCCGGGAATCCCACACGAGAGAGAATCGCGGCAACTGCGTTTTTCCGACGATATACATACACGGGGAAAAGGAAGAGAGGAGGGAGAGAGGCAAATCGGTTTTACATCTCAAACTGCATGTCGACGGAGAATAATGCAAGCGCCGTTGGCTACGAGGAGAGGAGAGATGAGAAATTAAGTGAACCGTGGCAGATCGCATCGTCGATGGAGACACACTCGTTTAAGCCGCTCTCTCGACGCACTCGAGCGCGCGCATTCACCATGAAAAATAATATTTGTGTCCGTTGGATACGCGAATCCAACGTCTCGAATCTTTCTGCTGAGACTATCCTCGACGAGATCGCCGCAAATCGCATCTGATTTTTTACTAACGGTATGTATTCGTTGCACTAATGTTCGCTCCGCGGAATCTGAAGAGAGTTCAGACGTGCGTAATCGTAATTTTATCACTTTCGCAAAGACACACTCGTCGGATTGACGTGCTGCGCGATCAGTACCAAAGATTTCACGGTGCAATTTCACACATTTTCGACCGTCTCCGCGCGAGATTTTATCACATCTGAGCGTAAACACGAAATATACGAGCGTAAACGAGAAATATACAGCGAATGTAAATTTCTCTCTCAGAGAGAAATGTGCGATCAAAAACGTAGAGAATAGAATATGCCTGCGAATGTTAATTAGTAGAACATTAATATTCGTCATCAACATAGAAGCCGCTTTGTGCACCAACCACATCGCATTATTTCGGCCTGGGACGAACACACGGGACTTCGTAATAAAGATATCGATCCACGTGTGTACCGTGACCAATCCCCATCGAGGCGCCGCGCGGCACCGATAGTAGATAGAAGGGTTACAATATACACGTGGCTCGTATTTCCCCAAACCCAAACACCCCATCCTCCTCCGCCCCGCACGGAGCCGTCCGTTCTATATGCACCATGTGGGACAACGTGGCGTCGATATTTATCGACGATTGGACCTATACGTATACGGGACTCGCGCGACATCGAGTGACCCTAATTCGCGACAGTTGTGTGCGCGTCGCGAATCGCTTTGATGGATAACGTGTATATATATATGTATGCTGCCGCTCCTCCCGGTCTCGTCTTTCGTAATCACAGTGATATTATTTCACGAACGCGAACCCCTACGCGTGTTTACACAGAAATCCTTTCACCGCGGACCCCACGGTTTCCCCCGGTTCTGTTTTTAATCAGTTCGCCGGTTCTACGATTTCAAAGGACGGTCCGAGTCCTGACGCTTTCGAAAAAGGATATTCCCATTATACGAGATCGGAATTTTTATATGTTCCAAGCGGTTTTTGTTTTTTAACACGCAAAAAGCACGGTGACGAAGAGTCCAAGATGTGCTCGAAACGCGCGCGGGACGTATATTAATTTCGCCGTTACAACCGACTCCGAAAAGAAGTTCATTTGAATTTATATAAGCAAACTACGCAAAGTTTTGTTATCAAATTCTATAACGTAAACTCGTCTCTTCGCAATCGTTTGTAAGTGGAATATTATTAATGCTTCAACAACTTGGCGAGTCAAATTAGGGAGGAATTCACTTTAAATTGATTCAAACTCCGTCATTAAAATTAAAACTGCTGTTTTCAACCCCCTCTCTCTTGCGGTGCTTAATAAGACATGTATTCAGACTAAATTCTTGTAAACTAAAAATAAAAATCATCATGTAACAGTTTTTATAATATTTTTACAAACATATCGAAACAAGTCGATCGATGTAGCGATCTGTATATTACGCGCTACTTTGAACGTATGTAATAACACATGATGGCGAGTTCTCCGCATGTTTGATACACGCGACTCGGCAAGTCGACATCGATATAACCAGTATTCCATCTTGAGAGAAGCCGAGTCCGATCACGTTCTCGTGAGCCGACATGTATAATCGATTCTATCTATCGATCTATTAGCAACTTGGTAACGATACCGAGACTAATTACCTGACGTTTGCGCGTATCCGAGATCAATGGGGGGATATTCCGAGTGTGTGTATGTGCGCGTAACGCGCCGCGTCCGTGTTTGCACGGCTTCGGGAAACGGAAACGGCGTAATACTCGGGAGAGATCTCCCCGACCGAATTAGTATTTAATAGTGAAAGTTTCCGCGCGCCCGAAGCGCGAGAAAGCTATCTTTTCCGTGGACTTTGCGCCCGTAACTGGGGCATTATAACTGTATAGAGAAGGAACCGCGCGCGCGCGTTCTCTTTCTCTCTCTATCTCTCTCTCCCGCGGATATCCACCGAAAGAAACGATCTCCCAAATGAGAGACGACTGTTATTCCCGGAGCGGCCAATTTGCGTTTTTGAAATAAACGTGCAAAAAATGTGTAACAAGTAGATATTAAATTGCAAAAGATAGATAAAATAATTTAGTTTACCAACAATTTTATATAAAATTTGAATTTTTGTTTACTTTTCTTTTGGTTCTTTTAATGCTTCAACAGTTTTTGAAAGTTCACAAATAGGGAAAACAGGAATTATCATTAAAATTTGAAGCAGATATCTTTAACGTGTACACGTTGCATTTTACAAAAAAAAAACCGATACTTATTTTTCAGCGTAACGTTGAAAAATAATTCTATGTGTAATATATTTTGTTCTACTTTTTTTTTAATACAAATCCCGCAATTATTATTTCTATTTAAGATAATGGAGTTCGCGCGGATGCGTAAACCACGGTTTACGTAATTAAATTCGTGTCGCGCCATACACCGGCAATCAACGACGACACTGCGCGCTGTAATTGAGTCAACTGGTAAAAGTGCAAGCAAGCTCGAAAGCCCCCGTTCCTGACTATAAACCACATATTACGTTACACTATTCAATTTGACGGTTGACTTCCGCATGCAAATACAAACTCTCGCTTCCCGCACTTATCATGCGCGCTACGTGTCACTTGTCAGTTCTGTCTGTGAAATCGTAATTGGCAAAGAGCGTTTATTCCGTTATCGCCGCGCACCGCCATTTGCTTACACTCCATAAAATCCGCACATTTTTCGACCGCACATCGTTGCGCGATAATTCGTCAAAAATAAATTCAGCCGCGCGACTGAAGAGCGCGAAAACCGCGAATTTCGCACATCGCTCGCAGAGCGAAACATCGATTGACAATTTTCGCGTCTGTGCGAAGGCAACAGAAAATCTCAATGATCAAAAAAAAATAAATAAATTTTTCTTATTTTCGTTTTCTAGACGTAAGATATAATATTTTCTAGGCTTCACAAATAAGAACAGTCAACAATTTGCGGTAGTCAGATTGGAATTTGAATCTTTTTACGTCTCCAAATCTTTTTCGAGATTCGCCGTTACTATCTTTCTCATCTGACTGTCAGATGGTATCGCGACTTCATCCGCTTGGATATAACATGGTCCGCCGGTCCGCGAGAATATAATTTTAAGCGGGAAAACGTCAAAATCGAATGCGGGAAAGAGAGACGCACACGCGTCGCAAAAGGAAAGCGAGGTAACGAGAAGGACGGAAGGAAAAAACTCAGTCTCATCAGCTTCGGCCGATTTCCCGACGGACCCTCGCGCGCTGCTTCCCCTTTGACAAGCCCTTCTACGATTCCGCATTCGTCATCCGAACCACGCGACTCCTCGCCGTGGGCAAATATTTCCCGGTGTCGACGTACTCTCGGCGCGGTAAATTAAAGCGAGCCCCGAAGACGGGCGCGCGCATACACACACACACACACATACACAAAATGGCGTGCTGCCATGCCACGAAGGAACGAGAAAGACGACGGCGCGCCAATAATACGCACGCACACACCTGTTCGGCTCGAGTAATGGATGGAGTGTGCGGGTGGAAAGAAAACGGTCGTCGCGCGACTGCTGCCAAGATTCGCGTCACGCTTATATTTATCCGCGCACCGAGGGAATTCGCGTTCTCGCAAAGTTTTCGTCGCGTCTCGCGCCAACTTCCAACGTCGTTCTAATGCGACCGGAATCTCAACTCTCACGCATTTTGAATTAAG
>QVOB01023215.1:0-25560 GCA_014839585.1 Pseudomyrmex concolor
TTAAAAAAAGAAATTCTCCGTGTATAAAATTGTATGGACATTTTTGGCATATAAATTCGCATATTTATGTTAATTTGTGTATAAGTATACCTATATGATTATATATAAAAAATTTTTTACCGGGTTTTGTATATAACTCAAACCTAAACCTGAAACCTAGCGTAGCGGCGGTAACATGTATAGGGAAAAGTTGTTCAGAATAACGTTTTTAACAACATATTTCAAGATCATTGAAATCGGTGAGGTGGTCCACTTTCTAAACAATTATCTCAGTTTATTATATATTATAGTTAGTTGTATTATAGTTAAATTATATATAATAATAATAATAATAATAGTAGCTTTATTGAGTCATAACAAACAAATAAAAGCGAATTACAAAAGTAATTTTACAGAGTATTAAAAGAGACTCAGACAGTGTGGCAGCAGCAGTATGTGCTAATTCAAAACTCTACCGGGGTTTTGAATATTATCAAATATAATACATCAAGTATAATACATCAAGTATAACTATAAAACTATTCATAAAAAATTAATAATGTACTAACTATTTACAAAAAAAAAAAACATTAACATCTTTGTGGTCAGATCTCAAAAATGACGAGTTAGTCAGATCAGTTAGTCAGGTTTGTAAGACCCACATGACTTTAAGATAGAATAACGCCGTTAAATCATTTTGTCAATTTCTGTTTTTGAATCAAGTTTGAATACTTCTATGTCAATAAAAAAAAAAAAAAAAATGAAACAATTTCTAGTAGTTTTGAAGATATAAACGTTAACAAAAATTAATTTTTTCTAGAAAAGCCGATGCGCAATTTTTGAGTAGTCTGGAAGACCCATGTCTGACACCACGAAGGATTAATAAAACATTAATAATCATTTATTTATAAAAACAATGTTTATAAGTGAGTTTTATAAACGTTTACATTAATAAGTCTTTCAAACGTGATTAATATAAGATCATAACTTTGAGAAATATTATACTTGTTTGAGGTAAAGCGGGACTTTTACGCGTATACCTACTCATGATACGACATCTAATTTCGTCTTATTTTGAGTCAACCTACCGCAACCGTTCATTTTGAATAAAAACTATTTATAAACTTTGTTGCAATAATAAATAAATATAAAAAAGTTATCTAAGATTATCAAGAACTATCACATTTTTATATCCTAAAGTGAAATTGCAATCAGGAAGTTTTAAACAAATAAAATAACTAAAAAATAGAAATTAAAAAATGTACTCGCTATGTCTCTCTCTAATTTAAAAAAAAATGCTGGTGAATACCACATGCTATTAGTTTTTAATAAAAACTATTTTGTACACGTGACTAGCACAATAGTAGCAACTTAAATATAAAAAAAGAGTATCTTTCTCTATTTAGTAAACAAGATATTAGCTGTATGACACCTAATCCAATATGACGTCCAATATGACGACTCGGTTTCTTCTATTTTGGTTCAACTAAAAATAATTCATCAAAGAATTAGCCTGTAAATGTGCCTGTAAAGTGCTTGTAACTATAAATAACATTTTTTTGCATTTTACACACAGTTATGAATAAAACATTCTCTTGAATTATAAAGATATTACACGAAAAAGAAATATCAGACACATTAGAATTCCTGAGAAAAATATAGTCATAGAATTTTCTATGTATCTGAGCAAAAATATATTGCTGAGTTCATCGTTAAACGTGTTTTCGACTAGTTGCGATTCCATTTCTCTCTAAAGATAAAATCGCGGAGTGGAAGATAGATCAGAGATATGTCAGCGCGACTTCCGGAAGCCAAATCTTTAGAATAGCCGCGGTGTCAGCGAAAATACCATTTTGCACAACGTTATCACAACGTTGTGCAAAATGGTATTTTCGCTGTCAGGTTTATTTCACTTTATTGTCACCTTCTTTCTTTTTATATACTTGTTGTTGTTATACACAAGAATGCGTTTTATTAAAATACAATATACAAGTATTAATAGCACGTTATACACTGAGAATAATCGTTTATATAATTGTGCAACCGAGACCTTTTTCTTTTTTATTTTCAGGAAATCGCCGCCATTTTAATCAGTTTTCAGAGGCACGCCGAATGGCAAAGTCGGGAGGTAAAAGTACGACCACGAAGTGGTTCGATGTTACTGTACTCGAGGAAGAAAGTACGCTATCGGCGGGACGGTTATTGCTGGAAAAAGAGAAAAGATGGGAAGACTACACGGGAAGATCATATGAAACTGAAGGTGACTTTACGTTTTTTGTCTGTAAAATTACAAGAGAGAAAACAAAAGGATATACAAAGTGTCTGAAAAAATTTGACGCAGCTAAAGTATGAAGATAGATTGTGTCAATGAACGGTCAAATAGAAAAGTCATAAACCATTTTGTAAACTTTGCAATATTTACTGAGTTATTAATTAATGAATGCGAGCGAATGAGAAGCGCGTGGGAAGCGATGATCACTCTTTAGGTGCGTGTGATTTTCACTTGTAAAAAAAAAAAGTGCAATTATCTTATGCAATATTCTAACAACCAAAAAACAAGCGGGCGGCACATGTGACACAGTTTTTTGCATCAACTAATTTTTACAACTGAAGATCATACAAGCGACCTACAAAATCCGAATCATCGCTTTTCACGCACTCAGTGGCTGGATATCCAGTGATAAGTAAATTTAATAAAAATATTGAAACAATTTTGCAATCAACTTATTTTGTAAAATTGAACAAAATTTAATAATATTACATTTGAACAATTTTTAAATAGAATAGACTGTCTTTTCTAATAGTGCCTCCAGAGATTCTGCAAGGTGTGCCAATCTGTTTACAATAGGTTCAGGGAGTCGAGTGCATCTACGGCTGTTACGTGCACTCGGCGATCCTTCCGACGTTTCATCGCCGGTGTTACTGGCTACTGCAGAATCCGGATGTTGTTCTCGTCCATTACTTGAACGT
Source organism: Pseudomyrmex concolor (assembly GCA_014839585.1). Taxonomy (NCBI): domain Eukaryota; kingdom Metazoa; phylum Arthropoda; class Insecta; order Hymenoptera; family Formicidae; genus Pseudomyrmex; species Pseudomyrmex concolor. The sequence continues at coordinate 2,950 of QVOB01023215.1, forward strand.
TCCTTATCCGGACGGTGATGCGAAGCTGGCGGCTTTACCACCTTGTCTCGCACTACCGCCAGACAAGAAGGAATGGACGCGAGACGAGCTGGCGTCGCAATTAAGGCCCATGTTCCTCGGTGGAGATGACGATCCGAACAATCCTCATCTTACACAGAATCATCCTGTCGACATGATAGTCTCTCAGTTGCTCGACAGACAGAGAGCATCTTCCACTTCCTCCACTACCAGCACGCAACTCGCTCCTAGGAGACTTACGCCCGACAATCAGGTATGTACCTGATGCGTAACAATTTAAAATTCTTTTTTCACAATATGATTTATACACTTATAAATTATCCATTACAATAGTTTAAAAGTTCAAATTTTATATTGAGAATTTCTTGTATATCAAGTGTGTCTTAATACAATAAAATCATATTTATTTTAAATCTCGATATTATTGTTCAAAAAAAAGGTATCTTCAACAACGGGAGGTCAGCAACCGTCGACGACAGCGGCTCCGGCTCCCCGCGTATACTCAAGACATTCCCATTCCGCTCAGAGTCAACAGCCGGCTCCTCTAGTTTTAAGTTTACAACAAATCCAAGGCGGTGGTGGTCTTCTGATACTCAATAGTCAACCATATCATCATCAGCAGCAGCAACAGCAGCAGCAGCAGCAGCAGCAGCCATCGCAGCAGCAGCAGCAGCAGCAGCAGCAACAACCGCCACAACAGCAGCAGCAAAGTCAGCAAGTGGAGATGCAACAGGTCAAACAGGAGCAGCAAATTGTGCCACAGACCAGCGTCGACCGAGAACAGCAAACGCTCAAACAAGAAATCGATGCACAAGACAGCATAGACAGATCCGCCGTGCAGCCTCTGTCAATTGGTGGCACTAGTTCGGAAATGACCGATTTTGCGGAGACGTTGGATTTGAGTCAGGAGGATATTCAGAGGACACTATCGGCCAACATGGTGCCGCCGTCGCCGTCGCCCTCGCCGGCTGACAACAACATGATCAATCCGATGGATTTCATCGATTCGTCGGATGATGTACTAGTGAATCTGGACGCGTTCGATGTATTCGGCGATTTGCCGGAGCTGCACGACTTCGAGCCCGAACAGACGAAGCACGAGGAACAGCGGGGTGGTCCCGAGAACGACGTCGGATGTCATCCTGGTACAACCGTCCATATTGCAGAGTATAGTCCTGAGTGGAGTTACACCGAGGGTGGTGTAAAGGTGCGTCGAAACGATTTATCTATAGTTTCTTTTTTTTTTTTTTCAATGATTATACGTGATTACGTACATTCAACTTGATTCTTAGTTTGTACAGAGACTGCTGATCCAAGAGATCCTGGATTTAAATTCGATCGAAACGTTGGATAACATCGAAATTTTTTCGAATCGCCTTTCTTTTTTAAAACAATAGCAAACTACTAAGATGTTATACTTGTTGTCGTGTCTGTGACCTCTTCTAAACAGTAGTGTCTTTAAGAACTTCTAGTGATTCCAAGTCCACTTAAAACTGTAGGTGCTCTTTATGCGCTTATACTTGAATTCGCATATCACGAATGTAAGAATAAAACTACGGATTCACTACTAACTATCGAAGATTTGAATGAACAAATAAAAAAAAAAAAAAAAAAAAAAAATGGTCCGTGGACTGGCGGTAGTGGTTCTCAATCATACTCGGTGCTTTTCGACACGGAACCGGTTGAGGCATGCCTCGTGCAACCAGGTGTATTGCGTTGTCGATGTCCTGCGCACGCACCAGGAATAGCGTCCCTTCAGGTGGCCTGCGACGGTTTTGTCGTGTCCGATAGCGTTGCCTTCGAATATCGTAGACCGCCGACGAGCGAACCTAGCCCAGAAAAAGCTCTGTTAGATCGTCTTGCGGACGTGGAATCCCGTCTGCAGGGTCCTGGTCCGCCGTCTCCCGCAGCTCATCTGGAAGAGCGACTGGTTGCTTATTGTCAGGTAAAACTTGTAGAAATTCACTTGTAGAATATCACTGATTCTTTAAACTCTGATCGGAATTAGAACATGACAGTTTCTAAATTTTTTTTAATTTTCCCATGTAATGTATCGCAGGATGCTGTTGTCCGTCCTTGGCGAGCTGGAGCGGAACCTCTTCAATCCGGTGGGCCTACTCTCCTACATCTGGCAGCCGGATTGGGATACTCCAGATTAGCCTGTGCACTCCTTCATTGGAGAGCGGAAAATCCTAGTAGCGTTTTGGATGCCGAAGTCGATGCTCTTAGGCAGGATAGCGCCGGCCTTACGCCACTTGCTTGGGCTTGCGCGGCAGGACACGCTGACACCGCCAGAATTCTTTACAGGTTTGTGAACAATCGGATTTGCACTCGACTAAAATTTCACTTAACATTATTCACGAATAATTGATTCATAGAATTGTGATATCGCGATTCCGTGTTTCATATGGCTCGCAACTCGCCTTGTACTACTGAATCAAATTTTAATCAATCTTGTCTGTCAACTCTGCTCTCTCTAGATGGAACGCAATGGCGCTTCGCGTGAGAGATTGTCAAAATAGAACGGCGACCGAGCTGGCTGCAGAGAACGGCCACACGGCAATCGCCGAAGAACTGAATCAGCTTGAAGCCCGACGACAAGACGAAAGGCTCTTCTTGCGACCCGCCAGCCCTAGCCCTAGAAGGCCATCTCAAGATAGCGGTCTCGATCTGGCGTTGTGTTAGTCTCGTTTGCTATTATATACTGCCCTCTCTTCCGTATACACGCACACATTTACGTATATATCCTATGTATACGTATAATCATATCCTTTTCCCTTGCCGATATAGCGCTATTATTTATATACATATTATATATGTACGCATATATATTTTATATATATGTACATATATATATATATATATATATATAGGTATTCTCTTCCCTACTTTTTGTGTAAAAGACCGTAGAATCATAAAAAGTCGTAAGTCATGCGAGCGTAAGAAATCAGGCAACGTTTATAGCATTTAAGTGGGGTTTATCGAAAAACACGCAGGTGGCTCGCCGCTGCTGGACAACATGGATTTGTTGCAAGAAGATGAGTCGTCGTTAGGCCTCAGCGAACAGGGAATGGAGAGCGCTCCCACCCCTCAGGAGACCGTAGGTCCGTACCTTCCTCGTTTCCTCTTCTATTTGTCTGTCTGTCTGCCTGTCTGTAAAAACTATTCGTACCTCTGTCTGTTCTCTCTCTGTAACACAATACTGATAGAAATCGAATCGGTCTCTTTAGATATACTACATTCACTGGGGATTGCGAATTTCGTAGAAATCCTAGCTGAAATTGCGTCCCTCGTACACACGGACATAGACACAGACACACATACACACCATTTACGTAGACATATGCGTAACAGTGTTCTTTTTCTCTGTGTGCGAAACCGATGACTCTGCTGCCTTTTCTAACTCCTCTGAACTCTTGCAGCTTTAAACAATATTGGTGTTGCTTGGCGTTCGTAATTGCTGGTGTTGGATGAATTGCTGTGTAAACGTCTAAACTTTCTTAGCTACTAACCCGACTTTAGTGTCGGGTATCGAAGTCTATTCTCTATGCGGCGATAATCAGGACTGCGCGATATAACGAGCAGTAACGTAACAAGTAAAGTATCATCTAAGAATAGACGCGCGATCTGTTCAGCCGACCAACGTGGACGGTGTAGCAGCTGGTTGCTCTAGACCTTAGACGAGATTTCTAACAAACGAGGAAGCGCCCTCATTTTATCTGGGACTTACGTAAATTGTGTCGTAGAGACGCGCACTTGGTGTTAAACATTTTATCTGACATTGCTGACAGCATCTCGGTGCATCGTAGAATACGTTCACGGCTTTTAAACCTCGGTGTTGTGATCGATGTGATTTCGGCGACCTGCCACCGCGAGCTTTTCGAGTTTGGCTAGGGTGGTGATTCCTTTTTGTAGGGGAAGAAGACGCGAGGGTGCTGACATTGGCAGAGCAAATTATAGCGGCGCTACCGGAAAGAATCAAGAGGGCGGAGGGTGACTCTCCCTCTTCTTCCTCGCCACCACCACCCACGGCGCCTCTGTCACCTTTGGAAGACGCTCTGATGGAGCAAATGGTAAGCGTGGTAACATATTTTTTAATAAACAGAAAAATCACAGAGCTATATGTGTAGATTACTGTTTAAATATATATTTTACAAATTTGAAAATATAATCAATAAAATATATGTAAAAAAATAGAGAAATGATAAAAGTATAATAATAATTGCAAGTGTAATAATTATGCAGTATAGTAAAAAAAAAAAAAAATTTAAAGTTTCGAATATGTAACATATAATAAAAAAAATAATATAGCTATCAGAGAGAAATAATGATTATTGTTAGATTTAATCGAGAAACAGAGAGAGAGAAAGAAACATAACATCAGGAATGAAACTTCGAGCACAGAGTGAAAGTTCCACCAAATGACTGAAGTTTCTAAGATGTGTGCATCTCGTTAATACAAAATCTTACATGCTAATCTTGCTTGCTTGTAGCCTCTCGATTCCGGAGAACTGTTTGACTCGTATCGCGACTGCAGCGGCGGCGCCGCTTCCGTCTCAGACGCGGACGCTGACGCGAGTCCGTCGAGTCCTTCCAGCAGTTGCCTGACGCCGGACTCACCGTCCCCGCCGCCCACCACCGCCGACTTTTGCGAGTTTCTGCAGCTGCAGCTGCAGCTGGACGGCAACGGCAACGCTCACAACGGTCAGTACTATCCTTCAAACGGTGGTGGCGAACGAAAGTTGAACGGAAACAGTGACGGCAACGGCAACGAGGCGGATCTGAGCAGACTGACGCTGTCCGATCGCGAGCAAAGAGAGCTCTATCACGCCGCCAGGATGATTCAAAAGGCATACAGAAGCTACAAAGGTCGCCAGAGACAAGAAGAAACCGAAAGGCACGCCGCTGTTCTGATCCAGCAATACTATCGCCGTCACAAGCAGTATGCCTATCACAGGTAACTTGTTTATCATTTTGTCAGATTTATTCTTATTTTTATATTTTAAGTTAAAAGAATCTTCAAAGTATCCAACAAATTTCAATAGTTTTCCTTCCTTTTTTTTGCTGTCTCTCGCATGGAACTTTACTCACTTTGAAAGTCTGTTTAAGAACGAAATTAATCACTCGCTGTCGGAACTACAATAGTGCTTACCTACTTACTTACACGACGCGCGCATGCGACGTTTAGATACAGATTGTCCAAGTTTATACGAGCATCACGTGTTATCAGATGGAACTCAAGGTTGTTAAGCATGACAGATCATTATCTCGCATTGCGCAGACATCGCCGAATTATTTCAAACTTAGAAAGTTAAATTTCCATCGATATTCCGCGGAAAGGAAGGAGTATGTCTTAATAAGCGACAATTAATAACCGAGAGACAAGGCGTACCATTGTGGGACCGACTTTAATGACTTCCGACTGAATTAGACTGCGCTTCCCCACGGGGGCGAACTTTTAATTGGCATCGTAAATAATTCCGGAAACTTTGCGAACTTCGTTACGGTGGCCTGAATACAGAATTAAGTTGGCATTAAATTAATACGACTTTTGTTGAAGAATACCCGCGGTGAGCTCCTACCGTGTCTACCTACCCCGCCACGTATTCTTCGAATTATGTATGTTAGTGATTTGAACTTCCCGGTATGGTAATATTTTCGAGATGAGTAGCAATCAGCTGACTATTCTGCATATCGCAAACAACAATCTTTTATTTTCTGATTTACTGTAATGCAATATTATAACGGACATGTACGAGGAGCGATTGATAAGTATCCGAAACGAAAAGATAAACAATTTGTCGGGTTGTATTTATTTTTCAATATCGTCTTTTATTTCAATATACTTTTTTGACTTTTTTTTTTACTCATATCACTTTCGTAGAAAAATTTCTCGAACTCTTCAAAATAGCCATGATATCGGTGTGATTTCATTGTTTAAAAATTTCTTTCCATCAAGTCAGACATTTTTCAAACATAAATGAATAAATAAGTATCACACAGAGCCATATCTAGCAAATAAAACAGTAATTCAAAGTTCAACTCGTCAATTTTAGTCATTATAACGGTTGAAGTGTGAACTGATTCATTGTCTTGAATCATTTAGTGTCTACTCTGGGGCTGGGGAGCTGTTCCACAAACACTACGTGCGATAACATAACCAACTGACGCTTATTCTGAAAGATGAAACTTGTTGAAACAACAATGTGATACTACTATCGCCATGTATGTGTTATTTCGAGTACTCATTAATCGCTCTTTGTAATAAATAAAGAAAGAAGTTTTCGGTGAAGTCTAGCAATCTATGCTACTTAATGCTTGTCATCTTTGTTCTATCATGAACAAAGATTTGTTGTTTCCATTGTTTCCAGTTTACGTTTTCCTAATATTTTTACACAAGAACAAAAAAGTTATTTAGTTCAAAGAGAAAATCAATAAACTGCCCGTGAACAATATTTCAATAAATATATCCTTGAATATTTAGAATTTATTACATTGTTTTCTTACAGACAAGCTACGAAGGCGGCTCTGGTGATCCAGAACAACTATAGAAACTATCGCGCTCGACCAGGCTCGACCAGCACGAGGCAGCAGGCAGTTCATCAACAGGCGGCCCATCAGGCCGCGCGGAAGATCCAGCAGTTTATGCGGCAGTCCAAGATTAAGTTAGTATCTTCCCCCGTATGTATATGTGTGTACAGTGCTGCATTTCTTGTTGCAACGATGTGCACGTACATTAGTTACGTAGTAGAGATTTCTTGTTAGCACACGAGAAAGGCTTTTTTTGTACCAAAAAAACAAAAAAAAAACAAAAAAAAAACAAAAAGACAAGTGTTCTAAAGTCTCCCTCTTCTGTGTGTCACTAATGCAGCTTGTCGTGGGACGATTCACGACCGGTAAGTAACGAGATCTTATAGTAGTGCGAAACAAGTGACGATAAAATATATAGTGCTTGTATCTTATCTCTACTCGTTCCTGTCTCTTCTGTACCGGAGAGAATTAAACGCTTTTGTCGTTTATGTGTCTCTCTCTCTCTCTTTTCTTTCTTTCTCTTTTTTCTTTCTTTCTTTCTCTCTCTCTCTCTCTCTCTATCTCTATTTATCTATCTATCTACTTATCTATCTATCTATCTATCTATTATCTATCTATCTATCTATTTATTTATCTATCTGTCTATCTATCTATCTATTTATCTCTCGATTTTGCACCCTATTTCACAAATTAACGAGTTACATGCGCCTATATAGCGGGATCATGTTATATCGTGCGTTATATCACGTTTGACGATGCTTTGTGTTTATTGTTTGAATGTCTCGTCGTTGTGTATATATTCATATTCTCTGCCTTTGTATACTACAAAACCGTGTATGTACATATTACATCAGTCACGACGTAGATCTATCAAGTTCCTCAATGATCACTCTGCCAGCAACCCGTGCATGAATATATATCAAAACGTAATGTACTTGGAAGATATTGGAATTAGTTTATTGTTTTGTTATCACTATAGAAGAATGTCTTCCCCAAACAAATTTTAGATTTAATTTCTATATTAGATTTAGTAATATTTTCGCATTCTTTCTGAATTTGATTGAATAAAAAAAAAAAGTATTTACTACAAAAAATACCCTATCTTGTAAATAATTTTTGTACATAGAGAGCTTACAGTTTATAGTACTTTTATTTGTAAAATACATTCGTATTTGCAAGTATTCAAGTATGTATTTCAGAGACATTTAAAATGCAACTGTGTAATGAACAAAACTGTTGTCAGTTCAATGGAGTTCAACAGAAGCAAAGTGTTGATCGAGGAACGCTTTTTATCTTGAGATCGAGATGCGTTTTTATCTTTTGTCTTATTACGATTACCGTTAATATTGCTTGATCGTTTCGATGTCACATATGCACATTCTCAATGGGAACAATGCGCCCGTGATGCGCGTTTATTATATAAAACGATCATTTTTCTCTCCCTTTAATCAGACTGCAGAACGCCAGGGCCGTCGCAAGCGGGAGCGGGAGGCTGCCAGCGGTCACTTCACGGGCGGTTGCTGTCCACCAAAGCTTGCCCTCATCTAGCCCAGGGGCCAGCCTAGTAGTCGTCAGCCCGGAGGTCACTTAGCTGACTGTCAATCCAACGGCGCGCAGAATAGCGACGACAATTCGGTAGCGAAATAACACGGTCACGGTGATGAAAAGAGCGCAGTGAGATGAACAGACGACGTCTTGGAAATCGGCGACGACGCTCTGAGAAAGTATATACTTCATCTTACGACGCGAGGTCGTTAGCGCGACAACAATTTACATCAAGCAACAACAAAAAACAACAACTACGAGAGGGTACCAGACGTCCGACACGGATGATACGCTTTGTTCTCTGCGTCTCTGATTGCGTGCCCGGTTGTTGACCCACTTGAAGTCTTATCTCATAGTTTCCAACTACCTTTTGTCCCCCTCGCACTGACAATGAGTTCACACTCGAGCACTCGCGTTTCATCCTCCGACCGCTCATTCGTTTCGCTTCTACTTGACTTGTACTACTTGTACCGCATTCTCTTATGCGCTCTTGCATCTTCCTCTTACGTGTACGATTGTATCGAGCAAACGAGCATTCATTGGAAACAAATGAAATCTATCAAGTAGGTTTTTTGCTAGAAGTTCGTGCGAGGCCAATCGACTCGAAGCATGCTTGTAGAATACACAATTTTTCTTTTCGCTTAATATGTAAAAAAATATATCTATGGTGTGTGCCGTATATTTCTTCAAAACTATATAGGAAAAATCGCGGAAATCAGCTTCATCCGTTATTATGTAACGTTGATTCTCCGCTACATCGCGGCAACATATCGAGCGCCGATAAACCGTTCCCATGATATTTTAGTAAATTCCCGTGTGCATCGAGCTGAATCGCACAAAAAAAAAAAAAAAAAAAAATCGTTGTCGCTTTCGTAGGTTCAGATAGTTCGCGCAAGGATCAATTCTACCGATCTGTAAATGTTTTTCAGATGAAATATTTCTTCGATAAAAGGCTCTTCGTAGATATAAAGAGACATAGTTCTTCTTTTAAATGACACTTAGTGAACTCTAAAAGATTTTTCGGGGCGAGAAGAATGCGTAAACTCTGATTGTAAAAACTTTGATATGCTTATGCAGTTGCAGAAAGTGAACGCGAATTAAATGTCGCGCTTTCTTCCACTCCGTGTGTTTCAATTCATATTTACAATTAATTATATATTCGGAAAATAAGAACAACAATCGGTTGTTAAGCTAAATCTCCGCCTGAAGAAAAATCTCGACAGATTTGTGTCATCAGTATTATATTGCTCACATCGACGTAGTTTTACCATTGTCCTATGCGCGAAGAAATATTCATGTATAGATTGTTGCATCTATTTTTCCGACGTGGCGGCGGCGTCTAATTAATCATTACACATATACGATGTGTGTAATTCACTTGTGCACAGAAAGCAACTGATATTTTCTGTTCTTCTTCACCTATATTAGTTTTATTCAAATTGTCGCTTCTGAGTTTACTCTAACAAGTGTTTTAAGAAATGAAACTGCTGCTAGGATCATATTAACGAAGAATGATCTCGGCGGAAAAAGGAAGAGAAAAGTCTCTCGATGAAAACAAAATTTTTTCACGCGTGAATTCTTACGTCCGAGTTCGATGATTTTTCGCAGTTTGTTTTTTTTTTTTTTTTTTGTTACTTTAATTCGCGTGTTAATCTACGAAGCTCGCTGACATTAATGGACGATCAGTTAATGAATTGATGAGCGGCGTGAAATCTATTCTAAAAAAAAAAAAAAAGTGTTGGTGATTTATATAAGATTTTAACGACAGATAAGTTAAGACTCGAAAATACAGAATTAAAAAAAAAACAAACAAAAAACAGGTCGAACATTGTCACGAATTGTGACAATTAGGTCGTTGATGCTTCACGAGATTAGGTTTTTGAATTTCGATCGCTATTATGATCGGTATTTATTGTGTGCGTCCATTTTTTTATATTTCTACCAAAGACGTAGTAGTTTTTAAATTTAAGTGAAACTTTCACGAAGCTGGACATGCATTCCTATGGCTCAGCATGACCGTGATAGCGTAACGTCGAGAATCCATTGTACATAGTAGATGCGGAAATACTGACGTTTATTAACGTTTTAACCATAATAACGGTCTCTTCCGTGTACGGAATTCATTTTGCTAGAGAAACAAAACAAAATAAACGAAAAAGACTACGTTTTGACTTTAGAGAATTTTAGAGAAGAAGCGAGGAAAAGAAACGAGACAGAGAGAGAGAGAGAAAAATAGCGAAGAGCGTACATGGCGGTACACAAAACGAGATACAGCTACTAGAGACGACAGAGAAAAGGATAAAAATTTAAAGAAAAAAAAACAGAAAAAAAAAAAAATTAACGTGCCCTCCATCCAAAGGGCGTAACTTCATCCACGGGCTGTGCTAGTCACAGTATAATCAACTTCGTAGAGTTACATATTTAGGACATAAGCTAGTCGAGAGATTACAATATTGTTACAAAAAAAAAGAAAAAAAAAAAAAGAACTACCTACCGTTTCTCTCTCCGATAGGGGATTTTTTAAAAGATTCTCTAGCATAAAAAAAAAGAAATAAGTAGCGGTTTACATTTAAGAGCGTAGTTGATTGCGGGCGCGCGAGTTTGCACGGCGCGCGAGAAGGCGGCACACGGTTGTCCCGCGTTCAAAATCTTGATCGAGCGGACAAACGTTTATTGTGATAAATTAAATGGTGATCCAAGAAAGTATTTCCGCGCGAGAATCGGTGGAAAGAGGAAACAAAGAAACGGAGAAAAAATTCACGTGTCTCTCCGACGTAGATGCGTCGCGAGACGTACGCGAGAATTTTTTTTTTTTCTGAAACTCAGTCAGTCAGGACAGACAGACAGACAGATAGGAACTTGGGAGATACAAAGAAGATAGAGAAAAAGCTGAAACCAGCGAGTTTATGGCGGAGATTATGGTCGAGATTATACTGTGCGTGATCTATCGGGGGAGGTTTATGTGTCGATATAGTGATGCGTACGTCGTAAACGTGAAAGTGCGCTGCGAATTCGAATAGTCGAAAAGTCTCTTCGACGCAAAGAGAGAAAGAGAGAGTATAATTACTCATATCGATTCTCTCCCCGCGGAGTGTATTTCGCAGAGTCACAGCGGGTTGTGAGATTTAACGACGTAATTGCGGAAGCGCGAAGTGTGGGATATTACTACAATATATATATATATGTAGGTATATATATTGTACACATGAGTCAATTCCAACGAGCATTTTCATGCCATTAAGCTTAAAGAGTTATTAGTTATTAAAAATGAGAATGTGCGGAAGAAAAGTTAGGTGTGCGCGGGAGGATAGGAGCGGAAGCGGAAGAAGGGAGGAAGAAAAAAAAAAACAAATTCGTACACTCTTTTAATCATTGTTAATTAATTAAAAGTAATCACGATCCTATCGAAGTACTTAAATGAAGTAAAAAAAGAAAAAAATAATATAATTATTATATACACAAAACTATTATATATATTCATATTTTTGCTTATTACATACTTAAGAATCTAATTAAACGAGAGCTAGCGATTATAAATGTAGCGGGCATGGGAGCGCTGACGGCGATGAAGAACAAAGTCTCAAGTTGGAGATTAATTTCTAGTCAGTCGGGCTTGCGCGACATGTACGTGGCACCTTTCAATTTTAAGACAAATTTGAAACAGAAATAAAATAAATTTTGACAATAACGGCGCACGCGCGGTGAACGTCAAAACCACTCGGCACTGTCGCTTTTCCAGGATTTCAGCGAGATAAGTTGAATACAGTATTTTTCATCCGCGGAAAATCGAACAGAGACGACCGACATCGTGCGGGATCTTCGATGTCTCGCCGTTTTGTTTCACATTCGTGTAAATTAACCACGTACACGAAGGGCGAGCTAGGCAAGATGTTCATTGGGCCGAAAGCTGAGATGGAGAAAGGGAGGGAGAACAAGGCCGATGAGAGAAAAAAAAAAACTAATCTTAATTAAAAAGACATCTCGCTAGGATAGGCGCTTCGAAGAATACATAAACTTTAAAAGTCATTTAATACAAATTATTCTCAAAATAATAAAGAAGTTTAATAAGTATAAAGGGGAGAATAAAAAAAAAAAAAAAAAAAAAAAAAAAGAGTCAAAAAAACGACTAGATGATAGGAGCCGCATGGCCTAATTGCTGCCACTTTAATTAATTGAATAATTAATTATAACTTTATTACTCTTAATTAATCTCGATACAACAGATGAGAAATAATATTATATATATATATATATGTATATATATACATATATGTATATATATATATAAAAGAAATCCTTAAAACACACTATATTTCATGCCACTTTTCAAACTACTCTCTAGATGCAAGAGGGACGAATCAGTAGATATATTAATAGCAAAATATTAAGCAAGATTATGATACAGCTAATAAAAATGAAAAGAAAAAACCAAACTTCTCTCTTCAAAATCGAGAAAACGAATGATGAGATTTGCGCTATAGATTCGAAATATTTCCAATTTTGTCCAGTTTCCGGAATCGTGCACGAGATTAAACGCGCGAGATTCGCGCCGAGAGGGTGGTTTTTCGTTGTTCCCACCGACGATATCGCGTTACGTCCCGACCGCCAAATCGTGTTTCGGAGAATCGCATCCTCGGCATATCACATGAGGGGATGAGAGAGGCGAGTTCGACGCTGCCGCGAATCGGAAGTGCGCTTCAACGTGTCGCGAAACACATCGGGAACGCTTCGGGCCGCGCACGATCGCCGGAGCGGAAACAACGATCTTCGCGACCGCGGTTCGCGCATTCTCGCCGATATATATACATATATATCTCGCAGAAATCTCTTTCCGTATATTTTTTACACGACAAAAAGAAAAAGCGACAATTCGGTACGGCGTCATCCGGAGCTTATCGTCGCGCGCGCTTGTCTCTCAACGCGGTGCGGCCGGCGGGGCGTAACGGGACTCGCAATCGCGCGAACACACGCGTTGTCGTGATGTCGAAAGCGTCGAAACCGATCGGATCGGTGCCTATCACATTTGCACAAACACGGAAACACATTGAAGTGAGTACACACGGAATCACAAAGTTATAGAAATATACACAAAATATCATACAGAGAAATACACAATTATTTGAATTATTGAAGTATGCCGAGTTATACAAAGAGACAAAGAAAAAAAAGAGAAGAGAGAGAGGGAGAGAGAGAGAGAGAGAAAAGGAGAGGACATATGTACAAGATATACATCACACAGAACTCGCAACACACACACACACACACACACATTGTTCCTTCGTCGCGACGTTCACTTTGTACCTGCTTGCTGCCTGCCTGGTCCGTGCTACATAAGACGCAACTCCTAGTCTCGCGTGGCGGCGTTTACACAAAACACACACACACACACCCAATCTTTTCGCTCGATCGATCGAGGATTGATAATGTCCAATCGCATGTCGCATGTTCTTTTGTTGTGATAACCTGGCACATTACGAAAATTTATATTTTTTCTCGCTCGCGAAAGTCGAAAAAAAAACCAAATTGATTTGCTGATGCGTTGTTCAGTCCTTGTCTCGCTGATTTTTATCGCGATATAAAAGAGAAGAGAGTTTTCAACGGAAAACGTTGACGACGGTTTCGACGTGTATGTTTCGACATCAAACTCTTGACGCTTCCGCGTTCCAAAAATTCAATCGCGATCGCGTGATCGGAAACTCGAATCCTTCCTCGTAATCGTTTCCTCGCGGCTAGTTTTCGCGAGGAAATCGATGAGTACATCAAGATCGATCGCCGGGAAGCTTTGGAACGAGGATGACGTGTAGATGTGGCACGTATATATGTACGTGTGCTAGATTAGTTAAAAAAAACGAATAAAACGCGGTAAAGGCTCCACATCTCTTGTAATATTTTTATTATCGCAAGCGTAATATATTATATATATATATATATATATATATATATATATATGTGTGTATAATATATATATATGTGTATATGTGTATATATATATATATATATATATATATTATAAATTATATTATTAAATAAAGGGATTACGCCACTGTTTATTATTTATTGACTAACGTTCGACTAATATTGTACATAATATAACGAAAATATTTTATCTATATTTCCGATCTCCGAGGGGGGATCGGGTGGAGGCGTATTATCTCTTGTCCGCCTTCACGGCAGCTTAACACAGCCGCCGTTTCGCCCACCCCTCTATTGTTACACCATTTCATCATTGCATTTAATAAATTATATATTTATTGACTTACTCACCTTTTCATTAGCCTAATCCCTTCCCCGGATTGTTTTATTTAAGTCTTAAACACAAATAATAATGTATTTTATTTTATTTTATCTTAATAAGTATTAAAAAGTTATAAAAAGAAAGAAAACCAAAAAGAGAAAAAGTGTTTTATTTATTAAAAATAAATTTTTGATAAATAAAAAAATTATTGATCTGATTATTTCTTTAGATTAAAATTTAAGTATTTTATTTAAATAAAAATATTTCATATTTAAATTTAAAGTTTACATTTAAATCTAAACATTTAATCTATCAATTTAAATATTTGTTAATATTCAATTTTAAATATTTTCAATACATCAGGAGATAAACCTAAAAAAAATCTCGTAAATAAAACTTTTAATAATTTATTTTACTAATTATTTCTGTGTTATAGACAATGATAATTAAGAGTTGATTTAATATAAATGTTAGACATTGTGCAGTTGCCGGAATATGGAGAGTAATGCAATTACGGCAAGTTAAGGAATATCCAGGCAAATAATGATCTTAGGATACGTCTCGCTTGTAGAGAGAAGTTACTTGCAGAGCTTCTATTGATGCTAAGGCAAACTTCCTTAGCTGCAACTGCTCATCAGATAGAGTGCCGAACTAGGAACTAGGATCGCTAAGTTTAACCATCTATACGTGTTTCAGCGTAGAGATATAATAATAAATCCATTTTGTGTTTTCTCTATTGTTCGAACTATTCGAATAATGCAAGTAACAAAGGATTGGAACACGGAGACCAAGTGCGGTTTAAAAAGATCTACTCACCGTCTTCTTTACACAACAGTTTATTTAAAGCATACAAACGGTACAAACTTCATTTGCTGTCACTTTGAGTACAAATTAAATTAAGTCGCTCTAATATTGTACGCGTATGAGAAAAACAGACAGACAATAAGAGGACAGCGGGAGTAAGAGAGAAGAATGAAAAGACAAACACGTGTCGTTTAGAATTTTCCAGTGCCACCAAACATAGAGAGAGAGAGAGAGAGAGAGAGAG
This sequence comes from Pseudomyrmex concolor, assembly GCA_014839585.1. Lineage (NCBI taxonomy): Eukaryota > Metazoa > Arthropoda > Insecta > Hymenoptera > Formicidae > Pseudomyrmex > Pseudomyrmex concolor. The sequence continues at coordinate 18,327 of QVOB01023215.1, forward strand.
AGAGAGAGAGAGAGAGAGAAAGTCGACCGGCGTCCAAGATTTTCCACGAGAATTCCGCGACGAGCGGCTCGATTCCATTTACGCGTCGCTGCGCTCGCCGATGTGATTGCTGTTCTGTTTATTTTCAGACTCGGTTTTTTTTTTTATTATTCACGTTCGTTTCGATATTTTCTTTCATTCTGTATCGCGTTGTGCGCTGCATGTTGCATACGGATCCAATGCTCATCGAAGTGACACGAAAAACGATCGCGCAAAAAACGCAACGGCGTATGCCTATACGTGCCTCGAAATCAGAAACAGATACGTTGAAATTTATTTTTAATAGAGAATTCCAGTGATAAAGAAGTCAGCTCAAAACAGAAAGTGTTTCTCAATCTTTCTGTTTTATTTGATTGGTTTTCATGTATCTTTGTCTGTGTAAGAAAAATTAGAGAAAGATAAGCAATTATAGAGATGTATTAAAATAAAAAATTCTATATAGAGTTTGGAAAGAAATTCAAGTCTGCGTAAAGGTATTCGTAAACAAGTGCTAAGTTTGATTAATATAGTGATATTATAATTAATCACTATATTATAATTAATTGTCAATTAAAGTGAGAGAGAAGCAAAAAGATCGTTCTTTAAAACAAAAATTATTTTCATGCGCTTTTGACTATATTAGATAAACGAACGCGATGAAAGAATTAGTCGGTTTCAAACGAGAAAGAAGACGATTTGCAAGACTCAGTTGTTCGGAAAGAAGAAAGACGAAAAGAAAAATATTGTTAGAAAAAATATCTAAGTTAATATTTTCTCAGGCAAAAAACAAACTGACTTAGGAAATTTCCTAATCTAATCTATTAAATTTTCCAAGAGTTTTTGTATATCAACAATCACAATATAAGATATCTAATAATACCTCACTTCTTGAGATACAAATATCTTGCAATATTTTATTCCACATTAATCGTGTTTTTTCAAAAAGTATTTCGTATTTTAATTTTTCTCAATGTTACTAAAATGTTAGTTATAATTTTCACATAAACAAATCACGATAAAACTTGTCAGATAACCTACAACAGATCTGCACTTTCGAGTATTTAAATATTTTATACATTGTTTTTTTTTATTTGTCTGAAGATGTTCGCTGAATATTTGCTTTCACTCGCTCATTATTAATAACATTAATAAACGCGAATATATATATATATATATATATATATATGTATATTGATCAGAGCATATATTTCAAATTTGGTAAAAAAGCGCTCGCGACTTCTTAAATGTTAAATACAATATATTTATATGTATATATATATATATATATACACAGTCTGAGACAAAAGTAAGTAAATAGATAGTGAAAATAGATAGTAAAATAGTTATTAAGTTTAATTAAAATAGTACTATTGAAATTTTATTTGTTATATATCTTATTTATTATTATATCTTTATTATATTATATATCTTTGGTACACATTTAATAAATAATTGAAACTAATTTTACATTTTTGTAAGTAAATTGCATTTAATAAATAAATCAGCTAATTGTCGAAGAACGCAAAAGTAAATAGACACTCGTTTGTTCAGAACCGAGAAATATTTATAAACACTTTTTTCTCTTATATGTAGTAGTTTTGAAAAAACTAAATCAGTCTACATTAAAACTTGTAACTTGTCCTACTGTAAGAATAGAATTATCTTTCCAACAATATCAACACAATGTTAAACACAAGAAGAAAATTTCATTGGGAATTTGGAATTTGATTGTTTTTTACTGCTATAAAAAATTAAATTATACATCAGCTACAATATGTAAAAAAGTGCAGTTCAAAAAATTTATAAGAAGTATTTATTATAAACAGTAAATGTAGAAAATTTGAGGCATTGTGGACGAAAACGATGTACTACCATATACGATGATTATCGAATTGTCCATGAATGATGAAGAACCAATGACTGCATCGCGAAAAATTTTAGAAATGTTAGAATTAAACGTGTCAGCGAAAACTATAAAATAAAGATTACACAAAGTTAATTAAAATGCTGTACGACTAGATGCAAATTGCACACATTAATTAGAGCGACATGAAGAAACGTCTAGCTTTTACTCAAAAATACATAAACAAGACAATGTCATTTTAGAAAAAAGATGAAGCGATAAAAACAAATTTGAGTTTTGAAAAGTATAAAAGAAGCATCAAGTTTATAAAAACCTAAAGAAGTATCCAAGAAACAATTTATTACACTACAATAAAAAGTTGATGGTGAATGGTGCAGAAATGTTTCTCATAATATGGAATATATAGTGTAGTGGGTGTTTATAGATAAATTATGAATACAAACAAAAATAGATTGATATAATAAATAAAAATTTAGAAGTGTTAAAAATGAGTCTTGACAAAGTTGTCCTACAGCAAGACAAAGACTTTAGACACACTGCCAAAAAATGTTTTGAGAATTCAAATATTGCTTGAATAACCAGCACAGAATTTGAATCTCATAGAGAATTTATAAAGTTTAATAGATGCTAAAGTTTATTAGATGCTAAAGTTATTGGATAATAAAGCGGAATACTAGGATCGATTTTCTTAAAAGTTTATGCTCAGCATTTGAAAGTATTAGCAAAAATTATATCAAAAACTTAAAAAAAAAAAAAAAAAAAACAGCATATTTCAAATTTTGCTAATCAGTAGATAATATTAAAAAAAAAAAACATTGTGCAAAATTTCAGCACCTTTGCGAGCCTTGGTAAAAAGTTATTACGATTTTAATTTAACACGGGTTCTTACTGGGATTTCACAATATTTTGATATAAACTAAACAATAACTGTAAATGTGCCGTAATTTAGAACTTTTTGCAGTTGTTAATAAATATTTTAAAAACAAATTCCACTTTAAAACATAGACATTTCGAGAATATTACATAAAATGTAAATTTATATTTTGCTAAAATTAATAAAAATATATATGTAATATACATAAAACAATTATAATTGTAATTTTATGTATCAATTGTTACGTTTTAACAAACTTTTATGATTAACTTTCCAGGTTTTCATTTATCTTACGCAAGTAGAGTACAATCCTACTCAAAAGTATCAAAAGTGAATATTAAAATGGCACAAAATACATTTAAAAACTTTTCCGTAGTCATTAAAAATATAATGAATAGTTTTTTTAACTTATTTTAGTAAAAATAATACTTTTCCAACACACACATTTATTATCTAAATATTAAAATACGTTCGGTTTACGCTATGTTTCTTAAACTTTTGCCTGAGATCTTACCCTGAATACAATCTTAAGCAAAAAGCGGTAACACTAAAACTTAATTTTTAATTTATTACGTGTTTTAATATGTCCACTTACTTTTGCCTCTCTGCAATTGACTGATTATTCATTAAACGCAATTTATAGAAATGTAAGCATTAATTGTTCACTAAATATGGTAAACGATATTAATCACCAAATAAACGCAATTATACAGAAATGTAAATATTAATTTCAATTATTCACCTAATATAATCCATATTCACCATAAGGATATGTATTAAATATAATTTAAATATTTAACAATAGTACTATTTTGATTAAATTTGATTGATAATCATTTTCACTATCTATAAATTTGCTTTTGTTCGCGATATATATATATATGTATATATATATAAACATAAAACAAAGCTCAGAATACTTGGACCCGGTGATTTTTGTGATCGCAGACGACAATGTTGCCTGTGGAGGTAACGGCGACGCCCTCGAGAGGGTTAAACTCGCCACTGCCTCCGCAGCTGATGGATTTGAGGAAGGCGCCCTCCGGACTGAAGATCTGTATTCGATTGTTGCCGGAGTCGGCGACGATAATATATCCCTGGTCATCCACTGCGACACCACGCGGAAACTTGAACTGGCTCTCGTCCGTGCCCTCGGTGCCGAAGAACTTCAGCACGCGGCCGTTGACATCGAATATCTGCACGCGATGATTTTTTCCGTCGCTGACGATCACCCGGTTCGTGTTGCTCACCGCGATGTAGTGCGGCCTCTCTAATTGGCCGCGCCCGCTACCGCACGATCCGAATTTGCCCACGAATGTGCCGTCCGATTGAAATACCTGCGAACGGTATTCCGAGGCGGTCAGATAGCGGTCAGTGCGGCGATGTAGAATGTGGCGCTTTTAACAATCGCGCTCAGTCAACCGAACGAACCGAGAGATACGTTAAACTACCTAGTTTTCGCCGCCACATGATCGGTTACGTTTAACCAAACGTTTCATGCTCTCGATAATTCGTTAGCGTTTAATCGCGCGTTTGCGAGTTTTTTTTTTTAATAAAAAAAAACTTTTCTATGAAAAATAAATATTTGTGCTACATATGTGTTTCATCGACTAGTACATAGATCTTATGATGAGGCGCGCACCTGTACGCGATGATTATTCTTGTCGCACACGTAGATGAAGCCGAGGGCGTCGGTGGCGATACCGCAAGGATAATTGAAGCGGCCGTCGGCGGTGCCTTGGGAGCCAAAGGCTCGCAGAAATCGGCCGGACGGATCGAACACCTGGATCCTGTGGTTGTAGAAGTCCGCGATGATGTACTGGCCGATCCTGTTCACGGCCACCCCGCCGAGACAGTCGAACTTGCCCTCGCCACTGCCCAACGTTCCGAACTCCTTCATGAAGTTCCCATTATTGTCGAATACCTGCGGCCCCGGCGTTGCAAGGTCGTTTATATTGATCGTGCACTGATATTAAAATCGGCTCGCTGAGCCGAACGACGTCGCAATAACGATCGGGAATTTTTATACATCTTGTTCTTGCTATACGCACATAACGAGCCCGGTTTATTTTTATGATCGCCAATACTATAACGGGACCTACAACATCCTGGGAACTTCTCTCCTCTTGCGCGCACATAAAGGTCGATTACTGCTCATTTTAAGCGATTCCGCTGATTCAACTTAACATTAACATTGACTTGTGTATGTGTGTATTTTAAACATCTTGGACTGATTGTCTCTCACGCACAACAAAACAATCCATTTTTTTTTCTAGAGAATTACTTAGTTTTTTATATAATTATTAATACATAGGTTTTTTATAGACTTTTTCTTTTAGTATCAACTTTATAAGATTTTGGAAAATTAATTGTTAATTGTTGATTTAGTTTATCCGCAACAATTCAAATCGTTCTACTTGATGCAATATCGAAACGTAATCCAGTTTGAAGAGCAATTCCCGGGGACTTGAGAAAGTGGCTTACTTGAACACGATGGTTAGAGCTGTCGGCCACGACGATGGAGTTGTCCGGACCGACTGCAAGGCCTGTCGGCCAGGTAAAGCATCCGGCTTCGCTCCCCCGCATCCCGAACTCAAACAGCTGCCGCCGCTTCAGCAAGTAATGACTCCTCCGACCATTGCTGGAACCGATTAACGAGGCGATCAATAAAGCTCATTACGCGGAATTCCCAATCCGCTCTCGATTATAGATCTCTCCAAGAGTTCTCTCTCTCTCTCTCTCCTCTCTCTTGCTCTGTCGGTTACGTGATAGACATATCCTCCCTCCCCCCCGTGCGGACGTTTACGTGATAAATGTACAGTTATTCTTCATTCGAAATAACGTAGAAACACCCCCTCTATTGGGTTAGGAAAAGTTTGCGGAGAACGAACGTAAACCGGAGGAAAAACAGCAGCAGCAGCAAATTCGGATATAGTGGACTCTGTATCTTCATTGCGCGTTCCGCGCGCTATTCTTAAAAGAATGTTTTTCGTAAATCCACTTTTCAAGGAGAACGATGTTTTACTCTTCCCGGAAACAACAGTAGATCTCGGAGAATTACAGCTTTGCGCGAGAAGTTCCGAACCGACGCGCAACGGAGAATAACGAGGATAAAGTGCTTTGATTGCGATGAAACGACGGGGCGATTCCATCTCCGAAACGGACTTTTTCCTACGTTCAAGTGTACCGGTCCGATGCGCGTATTTAGAAAGTCATACATTCTTTCTCTAACAAGATGCGGCGCATCACGCGTCTTTATACTTTGGAAGCACGAAACTTGCTTCTTTTCTCGAGAAAAACTTCAACAGCGTTGAACAAGTGGAGAAGAAGCGGAACTTCGTTCGCGCACAGCCCATGTTTTCTGTCTCAATAGAATTTTTCACAAGTGTGTTTAAAAAAGCATTTAACATTTGTAAAGTAAGTAAACAAGAAATCAAAAGTTTTGGAATGAAATTCTCTCCGAGTTTTATTAAAAGCAATGACCGAAAGTTTCGTTTTTTTTTTTTTATACGATATTTGCGCGCGCTTTCCGTGTAATACGAAAGTATAGTTCATTATGCTAATACTGCGAGATGAAGGTACTTTGTTTTTTCTTACAGAAACAACATTATCATGTCAAAACAACTTTAGAATTTTTTTTTTGGTATATATAATGACTTTTTAAAAAGTATTACAAAATTTGCCAATTATTATTGGTTTTTGTTTGTTAATAAAACAATTTACATATAAATTGCTTTTTAAAATTCTAAAAACCTACTTTTTTTTACAATATATTATTTCGACGCAAACGAATTTTGACCCGACACGTTTAATTACATCGACAAAGTGACAAACGAAAACTTACCTAGTGGAGGAACCTGCTGCCGCGGGTATAACGGGAGCTGCTGTAGGGGACGTGGGGGAGCCTGACGGGTTTTTTTGGTCGTCGTCAGAAGATTCAAAGGATGTTTGCCCGGTATGTCTGAGAGGCAGACCCAGCGATAGTCTTCTCGAAGTCGCGCTGGTGCTACGAAAATTATTTTACATGTTTCAAGTGACACATTATTACACAATTGATCAATCAATTACATTATCGGTTTTGTTAGTTGTTTGAATTAATTTCTTTTGTTGCAAGACCAACGCTTTGAAACGTGTTCCGTGTTAATGATTAACCCGCGTACTGACGTAACACGCGCTCAATACACATCCGATGTGTAAGTAATGCATCTATATATATATAACATATATCGGTTCAATTACGCGTACAAATATTTTAAACTATTGCGCACACAACAATGCGATTACAATATACAGGGTGTCCCGTAATTCCCGTAACACCGCTCGTGGGCAGGTAGAAGGGATTATTCTGAGTCGAAAAGTCCTGAATCATTTTTTTCTATTATATATAATAAAAGAGTAATTATTGATTAAATCAAGCCAATCAGCGCCAACTTTTAGCACGTCAGTGAGCCGCGCGGAGCGCTCACGCATACCAAGCG
>QVOB01023216.1:0-12478 GCA_014839585.1 Pseudomyrmex concolor
TCGATCCGAGCAATAATAACGAAATGCAATCTGAAGTACAATTACTCGTTCGATCGGTAATAACAGGACGGTCCAGGACCCTCTTAAGACCGTTATCTTAGAACTATTATTTCAGATCCGGTGTCGATTGGTATACAATTTAATTTTCAACTTTTTTTGAGTTTAAATGGCTGCTATGATAAATGTGTACACTAAGAGCTACTAATGCTTTCTGAGAGAAGAGCAAGAACTTTTCTCTAGAAAAAATTCATGCGTCACGATGTATAAATAGGTCAAGAATAAATTTAAATCGAAAATTTCCGCGGGGAATAGAAAATCCTTATGTTTCTTAAAGTCTTAGATCTCCCAGATTTCTTCGCGAGAAAAATTTTACAAGATTAAGTCTTTCAATTTCAATGAAAAAAAAAGTTCGTGTGAAACTTTCTCGAATCTGTAAAATTCGCCCATAAGATATCTAACTTTGAAGAACCAAACAATTTGAGTTCACACTAGAGACTTGATTTTTTTTCTACTGATAAAAACAAATAGGAATAAATAAAACAAGAATTTCTCAAAAATATTACACTCAATTCTACAGAGATCGCGCGTGTGAACATAGCGTGTCGCGGCGGGATTAAACTCGACGCTTCTTGCTCGTCGTTTGAATATTGCATCGCGACAGCGCGCGCTGACAGGAATCAAGATCAATTCGCGCGCGCGACTGCTGATCTCGCGCGATAACGTGACGGATCTCGCGAAGGTCTAGGATAGAAATTGCGTGCCGTGATCCAGTTAACCGGCTGGGAAGGCCTACATACGCGGGCGCGAGATATTGCCTGCCGCACTCGAATAAGGTCGCAGACAATGAACTTCGCCGTTCGTTACCTTCGAGCCACGCGAGCGCGGCGAAAGAAACCCGAGCGTTTCGCGACAAAGAATACAACGTAATTGAAAATGTCTCTCCGCCACGTGAGGGAGAGATATTTCGAACGCGATGGAAAATGCCGAAACATTTACGAGCACGTGCGCCACGCCTTTGACATTTTATTATACACTCTTTTACTTGTTCTTCTACATCTAACGTGGATCGCTAATGGGTTATCGCTCTAATGTAAGTGCTGTTACGCAACAGATAAAAGCGAGTCATCGATAGATGACGAGAGATGATCCGTCTTAATTTGTTATTTTCGTGCCGAACATTCTTCGTCCCCATTTTGCTGACCGATAACGACAAAAAGTGCAACATGAAAAGATGATTGAAGATCTTTCTTCGCGCGGATTTTTACTAAATTTTTATTTCTGACAAGTTTTGTGATTGGAAAAATGTTTCATTTATACTTTGGACGTAATATTACATATCTCCAAAGTAAAACACACAATGACACTCATGTATACAAAAATTAAAAATTAATATATTTTAGAACATCTACATAGTTTGTTTTAATAGATATGCAATTTTAGGATGCATTAAAATATTTTTCCTGACAAGGTAAAAGGATAACATTCGCGTCGGACAGTCTTTTGATGCTTGCATTCATATACGGAACAAAAAAACGCGATTAGATGCAACTTGCACGTCATAATTAATATCGAACCGCAAGATAAAAGAAAAAATCTAATAAGCTTCTTTTTGTTTCGCGAGTTCTTTCACAAGACGCGGACGTGCAACTGCACAGAAAGTGTAGCCGCGGTAATAAAAACGAAAGAGAAATATAAAGAGAGAGAACGTTGAAAAAGGAATTGTGTATGCAAATATTACGCGGCTTCATCCCGTGGAAAAACGGAGGATGAAAGTATCTTATGGCAGGATATTAAATGTCGGAAAAGCTCAAGGATCATTCTCCGCGTGACGGATGCAGCTGCGTGCGTGCGCGTAGTCGGAAAAAATAAAACCGTCTTTATTTTTTTTTTTTTTTTTTTTTTTTCTCGCGTTTGCTTTGCGAGTGGAGTTTCCGTGTTTTCCTGGAAACTAAGCGATCTCTTCCACCGACAAGAGTACATTATCCTTCTTGGAGTCGCGTCTTATCCATTTGGCTTTTTCATCACAGAACTCGAGTTTGTCTGATACCGAGATGATACATATCTACATGAGGTGTGCGCGACAAAGTGTGTCGCGAGATCGGACGGACTTGAAATGGTAATTCAACGCATTTGTCAGGGAAAAAAATAAATTTATGCTGCAAACGGTGAACTTTACAAAACGGCAATTTTTTACGTGGCAATTTCACGCGAGAATAGAAAATACAAAAAAAAAAAAAAAGAAAAAGACTAATCTACTTACTGACTTGTTTATTGAATTTCATTGCTCTTTTGTTTCACAATGTTGCAGAATTTATTGCGATATCGTCTATCAGCAATGTGTGCTATAAATTATTTTGGAGATTAATTGTGACAATTATATTATTCGTAATTCCACGAGGGATACGATTATAGTATTTATCTGTCAACAATAATCAAAATCAACGCTGTTGTCGTTGTTTGCGTCATGATTTTGATGCGAGCAAATATAATCACTTTTCGCCATTCAAACGGAAGGTGATTAATTGTCGAATACACACGTAGTATGTACGTTAGATTCAGCAAAATGACGCACGTTATGTGCAACAACTGCGAGCCTATCGATCAAGCTAAACGAACACCAAATTCATGTGGTTATGGCTCAATACTAAAATATAAAGGGCTTCCCTTAGAGGTCGTTATCTGTCGAAATAAGCTCGTTATCGAATTAACTGCATCGAGTTTCACGGAATGCTCTCAACTATACTATTTAGAGAGAACGCGCCGTAGATTAAAATATACAGCGATTCAAAAGATATATGTGTCATGTTGTAATATTAGTACGTAAATTAATCCCGTTTTGCGAAAACATTTGTATTTTTTCAGATAACTTTTTCGTTCCTTTTTATATCCACATTTTTCAAAATAATTGACACGCTTTCTTTCTATTGCATCTGTTTGTTTGATCCTTCGATTATTAAAGTACATTTTGTTAGAAACATCGAGAGAGAAATAATTATCATTAACAATGATTATTTATTATATCACACTTCCGCAAACTTTATAATAATATATAATATATAATATATATAATATATATAATAATATATATAATAATATATCGTTAAAAGTGAGAAGAGACAATCGCGTAACCATTACACCAAAATATGAGATTCATTTAGAATAAGCTTGTACTGTTCGTGAGAGCGAGTGACCGGGGCAGGCGCGACTGTGATAATCAGCGGATTATATAGTCAGCCTTGACTGTCTCGACTATTAAGTACAGTAATCGCTCGCATTGTGCGTTCGTAATTGCACAATTAAAACAACAAGTCGTCGCTAATTACTGTTTACTCAACAGTTTACGCGATTCGTGTTGCATAGCGATAGAAAGAGATGAATTAAACGCAAATTCTTTTTTCTCGTTTACATTTCTAGACTCTTGCACGTGTTCGCGCGAAAAAAAGCGAGTATAAATATTATAATTAATCTTCTTCTTTCATAATCGCTTAAAAATAAGCTTCTTACGAGAGATATCTGTTGAGACTAAAACCTACATCACATTGAAATATAAACGTATAAATATGTACATATAAAATTCTACAGCTATATCTGAAGGTGTAAATGTTATGGAATGTTTACGAGTCTAGTATCGTGATTAAAATTTTTATTTTAATCACGATACTAGACTCGTAAACGAACGGAATCTCTCGGTAGTAAAAATGCAACGGATATTCGGCAAATATCAGGCATGATTTTGACGCCAATGGGTCAATCATAGACTGTTTGCTTTTACAAATGTTGCTACTATTTAAAGAATTACTTATTTAAAAATTATTGATTGTTTCTTCTTATAGAATTTAATAACAAATTATAATTAAGCAATTATTGTCAAAAATTTCTCTGTTATTAAAGTGATATAAGTTTTTAATCATTAAACTTGTTTTCTTTTATAATTTAAAACTACTAGTATGTATTAAATACACACAAACATTATGTAACAATAAATGTGTTTAATTTAATTTAATTTAATTTAATTATTTATATACAGATATACTCGAGCATATTAGAACTATCCGCGGCTGAGATGATGGCAACAGTCTGTTAGCTACTATCTTCTAATTTTTTTTCCAGTGTTTAAAATTACTTGCTATTTAGCTGAATAGTAAAAAAAACTAGTAAAAACACGTTGCCGAATAAGCGAAATATCGAAAAGTTAAGCTTAATATTTGTTGCAACTCTACTCAATAGTAAAAACTGTGATAATAAAAACAACTCTTTTGTTTTCTCTCTCTTTTTTTTCATAAATTTTGTGTGCAACCATGTGTCATATAACATACTCGCTCTATTTATGTGCCGACTTTCGTTGCATCGCGTCGACTCGACTTCCGGATCGGTGCAACGCAGAGCCCCGGTCCTGACCCGAATCGTCGATTATTGTTCGGCCGCGAGCAATAAATTCGCGAGTGTGTAGAGGCGAAACGAGGTCTGTCTCCTCGACCTAGTTTGAAACCGCGTCGATTACACGCACGGGCTAGGTATAAACGTTTTCGCCTCCCCAGAGGGATGATACATTTTTTTTTTCGATTAAGTGCTTTTCCGTGCAAGGAGATGCAGCATTGCGTTCGTGCGAATCGGCGTTGTCTTTTTCGATGTCAACTACCGTTGTTTGCTTGGAAACGAAGAAAAAGTGAGCACGCAATCAAACACGCAACTGCAATTACAACTGCAATTCGCGCTTGAATAAATTTACGTTTAAAAGTAGCGTTGAAACAATTAAGAGTAATCTGATTTGCATTGCGTTATTCTGTTTTCGACGTATTTTTCGTATGTGATAAAGTAAAGCAAAAAATATTCGAATCTGTGAAAGTCGATACAAATTGAAATAAATAATAATTGAAATCGATATACATCTTTCAATAATATAAAACATCTTTCGATGATATAGAAACGTCTATCTTTATTTCAAGTTTATTATAGAAATTTTGTATTTTCTTGATTCGCTTGGCCTTTCAACGATCCGAATAATTGAAGCCTTTTCTTCGCGCTCGCCTGGCGCGCTGTTGCGCATAAAACTTTAATGCGATTATTGTTAAATGCTGCGGATTACTTACATGCGCTCGTAGATATCGCTACCAGATGCTCCAACTGCGTGCCATTCGGCGGCTGGTCTGTAACAGAAAAACAAAATCAACGACCTCGTTAATCGAGTGTTCACGGAAAAGTTGCTTCATTGTTCGTTAAACAATCACTCAACTTTGATCTGGAACACGTGTGCGCAACTTAGAAATCAGAGTTTACCATCAGTGTTCGTGTCAGAAAGAATAAATTTTCCATGAGTCTCTTTTGTCAAGAGCCTGACGCGCGTTCTCACATAAAATCAAACCTATTCCCCGAGACACAATTCTCTTCAATGTTAAATTATATAAATGTAAAAACATGTTTGTTTTCTGAATATCGTTAACTTTCAAATTGTTTTTCCGCTTTATTTAGATTAAGCAATCCAATTTTGTTACAATATTTGTCTTATGCAAATGAATTCTCTGTCGTGTGCGAAACGTTATACATTTATGTCAATTTTTCTTATTTGATCTAAACGTTCAGCTATGTTTGTTATTTTTGTCTCACTCATATAAAAGGTTAACGAAAGCCTGAAGCGTCCGGACAAGTCGGTGACAAACTTTCTGCTTGAAAGAAGTTTTCACGATCGACTTTTCCGAGAAAACAAAGCTAGCGATGTAACTTTTTTTCTATTTTCTTGCAGGTCACGTTGAATTCAAGTAAAAACGTGTATGTTGACGTTTCGCCGTGACACCAATTTTAATTTAATAAATTTACGAAGTCTACAAGTACGCCGTTGATGTTTTTTTACAAAATATCAAATAAACAATAAACAAATTTAAATATCAATACATCGATTCTGGCTTGTTTATGAAAATATGTTAATTTATGCCAATTGACGTGTGATTTTATACTTGTTCAATTTTATAAGCAAAATGATGTTGCAATTTTACGTAAAAACAATTGTTCGTGTAAATTTTACATAAATATAAAATATCGTAGAGTTTTCGTATTTTTACGGTAAACATACGTTTATTGATAAGTTACGAAATCCGACAATTGAACATCTCTTCTTTTAAATTTTTTTCAGCGTAATTTTCTATAAATTCAAACTTAAAGTGTTTGAAACATCTCTCAGATCTCGCGAAAGGCTAATTATGCAGTAAGAGCAAGGCATGTAAATCCGACTTAATGTGCTTTACACTCGGACGATTGAAAAGAGCGTAAAGGGAAAATTAGATTATTTCGTCAACGTCAATATTTGTTTTAGCCGCAAACTCGGTAGACAAAAATGAATTAGAGAATATTTGATGAGCGCGATATGATTAAACGATATCCGAATAATAACGCATGCAGGGCACGGTAAATATTTAACTTCTCTTGCCGCATCCAATTTCAGCGTCGAAAACATTTTTATTAACCGCATAATACGATCACTCACTAATTGAATAAAGCAACAAAACTAACGTTATATCATTTATTATTTTGCACAATATATATGCGCGCGCGCGCGCGTGTGTGTGTGTGTGTGTGATACATGACACATATTATAATTTATTTTCTCCGCATATCTCTCTCATTACACGCGCTGATTAAAACGTAAAAATGTCTTTCATGAATTTCAAAGTTAGAAGTCAAACAGAAAAAAAAACCAATAAAGCCACTTATTGCGGTTCTCTCGCGTTCCGCAGAAACGGAAAATGAATCAGAGTGATGCAAAAGTTCTTTCGATGCGTGACGTTCGAATTATCGAACGAGCTGCATCACTTGGGAGACAAAATCGCGCGCGTTTGATCCGTGCACATCGGCACTGATAATGAAAGTCTCCGTCACATGTAAAGCGCGACACAAACAACACGCGGCGCAAACAACGTCGTCCTATAATCTAGACAATCAAAGGAGACCGGCGAATGATGTCCAAGATGGCTGCATCTTTCGCGGATTATTCGCACAAGCATGGTTCACACGTGTCCTCGCAAATAAAGCGCCTTGTAATCTCGCGTGTATCAAGGCTACACCAGGAATACACATGTCGCACGCGAGGAAATGCAAGTGTAGATATTGAAGAATATTATTTTTTGAGAAAATATTTTTTCCCCGCGCGAAATTACATTCGTGAGAAAGCTCGCGAGAAAGATAATACTTTACGGGAAACATTCTTCGTTGTTATTTTCAAGTATAACAGAAGTTTCTAGACACAAGCGTTTTGCGATTACATTTTGCGTTATATAATGAAAGTTTACTGGAGAAACGAAAATATATATTAAAAAATTTTTGAAACTGTAGACGTGTAATTTTGCAAAACATATCAAGTGTTTTTAGTTTTTGCACATTTTTTAACCAAAGTTTAAGTTCTTTATCGCTTTTCTGCTATATGGTAATAATAGTGAAATACATGCTTAGTTCCTGAACATGCGTTTTCCAAGCAAAGAGATATATGGACGACTATAACCATGTCCGATAATGCAAAAAAAAAAAAAAAAAGAGAGAGAGGGAATCGCTCGCACGATTAAAATATTTAACGCTAAAAGGCACTTACGTGTCTTTTGTTTCGCAGAACATTTTCGCGCGCGCAAGAATAGCGAGGACAAAGTATTAAAGTCCGGTTTAAGAATTAGTGGCGAGTACGCGTGCATTACATAATACATTTCCATTGGAGATACTTTAAGGCGGGGTTCACAGAGTTTCATCGACCGATTCCCGAATCATCGGGGTGGAGCCCGGATGACAACGTCAGCACTTGTCTTTTTCGAGAAGATCCTTTTTTCTCTATTACACTATCCTCTTAAAATTCAACCGTCGTTCACACACATACACATACACAACAGTGTTCTATAAATCCACACTAGCTGTGTCAAGTGTCAAATGTTAATTTTTTAAATAAATTTTAATGTGTCTTTAACATGCTTTTACGAGACTTCAAATGTTTCTTGTTCTATAGTCAAGCGCCTTTTTAAAATTTTATTTATTTATCTCTAATATTTATAATATTCAAAGCAATTGTTAGATCTTAAATAAAATTTCTGCTAAATTCAGATTTACAAGATTCATTTATGCAGAAAATATAGGGAAATACAGAGTTCTGTAAAAAGGGAGTAATTAAAATGAAAGTTCTCAGAATTTTTTAGAAATCTCTTGCAAGCAAAAAATCAAGCTTCGTTTTATTAAGTTTTTCATTTGCAAAAGAACCTATAAGAAAAACTCTTCGATATATGATGAGATTAATCTATGTATACCTATATGTTATCTAATGGATAGTTTTTTCTCCGTCGAATGTAGAATTAGCGATACCAGAGCACTCTGCGCCCGATAAATCGCCGACACTATATCGACTGTCGGAAGTCCGGAGTTGCCGGTTCGCTCCGGAGTGCACGCGCGAACTTTGACCTTATAGAATCCATCCATTTAACATTAATATCGCGGATGCCGCGTATAATATTTTCGTTAATTACGTTAATAATATACTACAGATGTAAAAGCATCAAGAATAAATCCTGAATTATTTTCAATAAATATTATAATTTGTATTTAAAACACCATGTGTGATACGAAAATGAAATAAAAATGATAAAATTTAAACATAAAATTACAGAGAATCATTAGAAATCTGCCGAATTGTTAATAATTAAAGTTTCGCGGAATTAATATGACAGTTTTCGTGAATATATCGCGCGTGTTTTTTGCATGCGCTAATTGCTGCTACATAATATCCTCGCGGTTTTCTACGTGATATTTCCCAGCGGTTTAATTTCTCGCTCGAAATTTCCTACAACGATAAATCATGATTGCGTAAGGCTCGTGTCTGAAGCCAATGAGAGACATCTTCCGCACTTAAGTGCACCGAGGATGCGACGACGCGGGGAGAAAGAAGTAAACGGACAGACGTGTATGTACTACGCAGACCAGTTATTTTATTACTGGCCCAATTACGACTTTATTGTTTTCACACACGCGCGCGACAACGACGACGATGGGAGAGGCCAGCCAGGCTCTCTCGTGTCGCACCACAACTGTCCAGCTATAGCCATGTCATCATCAGGGTGATTCAACCGGCTGATGATTTTTGCAGGCTCCAATTCCGCCTGCCTGACGCGGCGGATTACAACGCTTTAACCCTTTAACCCCGACTGAATTCTTGCTCGCGACGCAGCGTCATTTTAGATCCCAATTCGAGATCGTTTCTCGAGATACGGTACGATTGGATTTGTTTCCGAAAATGCGTCCTCCGCGTGTGTTAGTAGTTTTGCAGCAATGTGCAATAAAATCTCCCGACTGCGCAAAACTTGGAAAATTGAATTTATGTTGCTATAAAATTGAAGAGATATATTTCGAGTTTTATCGATATGTATATACGTATTTGAGTCGAGAATCAATAAGTCTAAGGAAACATCAGCATTTCTTCTTTAATATTACAGCCTTTTACTAAACTTTTGTGAAATTCGTGTGAATAAATCCGTACACAAAGCTCAACAATGCAGTGACGTTGTACATTTTTAGCATTGCTAAACATACACGTCGAACATCTTTCTCTCTTTCTGTCTTTTCCCAATTATTATGTCGGGAATTCGTCGTGACGTATCGCCGGGAATAAATGTCAATTGACATGCGGGGTCTTCGTTTCTTTCTCATAGCGTGTTACGACGCGTCGAAGTGCGTTTTGCGCGTTCTATTTCGTTAAAACGAGAAAATTTGCTTTATGAATGAAAGGCTGCCGCCGGAGACGCGAGAACCGTTTTTCGCGAAGCGGAATTATGTGCTGCGGAGAATTGGTCGTGAGATCGAATCGCATCATATAATTACCGCGATATAAAAGCTCTTCTCGTACATATATTCTCTCGAATATGTCTCGCATCTTAACATCTTTTGTTTTTTGTCCAAATCGTAAAAAAAAATGTTAAAAATTTGTAATGTAAACATAAATTGCAGATTTTTGTTTGGGAGTCGAATTCTTTGTATTCGTCCTACAAATACTGCGAGTTATGTACTATTTATATTTTCCTCACACGTAAGGGCATTCTTTCACATAAATCGTTTCCGTCGACAGAACCTTTGCAAGTTATTTAACATATCTTGGTGAAGACGCGCGTATATCCAGAAGCACACCGTCTCTTTTCTGGCAAAACGCCAGAGTGGCGAAATGTCGGTTTGCCCATAATATCACGCTGACATATCGTGTCACATATGGAAATATGCGCGCAAGTACTTTACGGTGTGAATTGTCTTGACATTTTGCGGTCTTCTGCACATCGCAATTCGCAAAAATATCGACTACAATTGCAGTTGCTTTCTTTAGATTACAAAACGCAGAATATGCTCTTGAAATATTTAGCACATTAGTTTATTTGACTGTTTTAACTGGTTTTGGTGTGTGTGTGTGTTTCGGGATGTGTTAGTTTTGACTTGGTTGTGCTAGTTTGTGCTTTAAAAAAAGCAAATCTCAATAGGTAGAGTAAAAATGACAAATATTTTCACGTATATATTTTATTTTCTTAGTACTTTAAATTAACCCTTGCGTGGATAAAATGCGCGCGAGTAAAAATGTTTCCTACTGCCAGTCACATTTTCTGGCTTCGATTGTTCGAGGGCGCCACGTGCCTGACGTGACATTTACGTGTGACCCACGTGGAGAATCGAATTTCCGTGCAAGCTGCACATACATAGCCGAATGGCTAATAGTATATACAACCATTTTCATCGAACAGTTTAAATAAACGTGCCAAATGTGGTTAATTCCAAATTAAATTTTCCTAATAGGAAGATTGGATTCAATGACGAAGGCGCGAGACGAGAATTTCAGTCAACTGAGTTTAACATTAAAAAAGCCACTGAGATACGAACATTACCGTATAATTAACAGTACAAAAAATTTTCCTTTTTTGCTCGATTATCATCAATTCTTATATTGTTTGTCTACCAGTTACTCAGAATATTTTTGAAGAAATTAAACTGATCCAGTCTTCAAATCCGGATGTTTTTATTTCCGATCAGCTGATTTATTCAACCGTGTATCGATTGACAATGAGTACGAAGTTTGTTATATCTAAATTTATTAATATTTAGTTTACATATATACTTTTTTATATATTTTTGCTAAAATATTGATATTTCAGATGGAAAAAAAGTAGAATATAGATTCAAATTTAGACCGATTCTGTGATCACATACTATATAAGACAAGATCAGTCTAACAATAAGTTAAAGAATTACATATCTTACTCTTTTACATTAAAAAGTTGGTTGAATGTGGAAACTTAAGAGAACTTTTTCTGTTCGCAGAAAAAGTTCTCTTAAGGCTCGCGCAGATACGCTCTTTTAATTTGTAGTAATATGTAATAAGTTTTTATTTCTCAACTGTTATATTTGCTAAGTTTTGTAATTTTATTATTGTATCTTTCTATTGTTTCAACTTATATTGACAATTACTTTTAACTTATTTTGATTTATTGACATTTATTTAATTTTTCTGTATTGCACATATATAAATGCTGTTTGTTTCCTTTATTCTTTTTTTCACTTTTTCTACTTTTTTCAATTTTCTACAAATGCTCGAAACTCGACGTTGATAAGCGTGGACGAACTTTCATATCTCATAATGTCCAGAGGCAATAAAATACAGATTTCAGAATCACAAGTGCGACACGTGCAACCATCGTAGAAGCACAGGGTGGGGTCGCGCGTTTATCGACCACCGTCAATTCTCCTCTGTGAACGACAGGGGGATGCAGCTGCACAAACCCTCCCCTTCGAGCAACCTTAGCAGAAATAAAGTCTCATCAACGGAGCCTTTATAACACATCGCGAGTGGTTCTCATGCGAAGGTTACGCATCGAAGGTCGCGCGTTTCTTTTCTCTTAACTAGTTTGCATCGAATTCGCCGAGATTGATCGAATTTCGCCACTTCGCGCGTTTCTTTGCGCGCGCGCGGGCATGCGTATATGTGGACATGTGAGAACGTATAAATACTTTTCCAGGAGACTCGTCGTCGGTGCAGCTGCAACTGCAGTCACAGAACGTCGAATGACGGTGACCTTCTTCGCGCTAGGTTTATTGCGTGCCAAATTAAACACGCTTTACGAAGAATCGGGATCGACGCACATAATCGCGCGCAACGTAGGCGAGATGCGAATATTCTGGATCATCGCGTTTCTCTCAATCTTCCAAATGGAAAGATTCACGATTTGGAAAAAATTATGTAAAATTTTGTAAACTTATGCAAAAAATTTACTATATAATATATAATAAATTTTTTTGTGTATATACAATATACAAAATATATATATATACATATATATACATATATATAATATATATACATATATATAATATATATACATATATATAATATATATATAATATATATACGTGGGCAGTCCGATAAGTACTTAGCCTACAAAAAACAAACAAAAATTTTGGAAAAGTGGCGATTTATTTCTCAACATAG
>QVOB01023217.1:0-14472 GCA_014839585.1 Pseudomyrmex concolor
TTTTTAATTGCAATTCGTTACATATATGCGATCAAAAATATTCTGGGGCATCAGAAATAAATAGTTAATAACCGTTGCATTAATAATTTTATAACAATATATGAAGACCGAATTTTTGTTAAAGTAATATAAAAAAACTTTGAATTAATATAGAAAACTACAATTAATATAAAATTAAATTAATATAAAAACGACCGATTTTATATTCTATAGCAACAATTATGATGTTTATTTATACATTCATATATTCATATTTTCTCAATGTAGTCATTATATTTCTATTGCTTGACAAAATTTGTATAGAAAATATATTTCGTATATTTTCCGAAGACTTCAAGTGTTCTTGGTGATCTTGTTGATACACGTGTTTGACCAATATATACATATGCAATACATATGGATCATTTTTGATCCTGTTACATCAGAATCGTTTCGCCACGATGCATATCGGGTATATAATGCGTAGAAAAAGCTTATTTTTGTTACTTAACAATATTCACATATAATAATTAATTATATTTCATTATCATCTTCGTGTTTTTTAACGTAAGTCCTGCTGGCAATGTCTGTATATTCTCTTACTCTTATTCTTAATATAATGCGAGAAAATATAAGCTAGAAGCTACAATTTATTTGTGCTTTTTCCGGGATACGTGTGTAAAACTCGACGATTTTATACTCACGAAAAAATAATTTTTCCACACATTTGAAACGCGCATTGCAGTTAAACGGCTCACACTGCATAATTTGAAAAAAACTTTTACACAATGTTTAGAATGTATGTAAAATATTACATACATATAACAACTATTTCACGTTTTTTACATTTTCATTCTCCGTAAAACACAGTGACAAAATTCAAAGGAGACTTTCGCGTTAATGTTTCCTAAGTAACGCTCGTGCTCGCGACACAAATTGAGATTCAACCTTTTCCATATGCTTAACATTCTCACATATGTACACATACATATATGACAGCGTCAAATGTCGTGCCTGCTCGCAAAAGAATTTCACGAGATGTTTGAAGGGCAAAACGACTTTCTTTGATCTTGGATGATGATGCAATTAAAAAAAAAGTCATGTGCAAATCGCTAACCTGTTTGAAGGGTCTTCAAAGGCGTTCGAAGCAGCAGCAGCAGCAGCAAGCAGCGGGCAATATACGCTCGTGACAACCTTCGTTTGATCATAGAAGCTACATACAGCGACTGGCAATGAAACACTCACTCTGAACCCCTTTCTTCGACGTGACCTGTTCTTTATTCCACGTCGAAGTTTTTTGTAATTTTTATCGTAGTCACCCTCGTCATTTTTCTTGGCGTTGTGAGAATTTAAACTATACGGTAGATCCGGAAAAAAAGAACACTCTTAAGAACATCCAGCCAAGTTTACCTCTCTGAAAGGAATGTTCCATTCTTGCGTGTGGTTTTTTTTAGATCAAAGGTAGATTGAAAGAAAAATTCTTCGCGAAATTGATTATATGTGACCGCAAATTGTCTTGGAAGTTTTTCTTAGAGAAATGCCAAGTAAAAAAGTAATTTTTTATGTGAAAATCGTTTTATTTGAAAGTCACTATTTTCAATTAAACTTTCGAATGATCGAAAAAAACCAATCTTCTTAATGAATTATTTGTGAAAAGGAAATTACGAGAAAGAAATATCTTTCGAACCGGACTCTCTCTATTTCTCTTTCTTTTTATATTATATACGTAATATCGTCTCAAAAGTGAAATAGAAATTTTATATTCTTACGTTTGCGCATACGCGTGTAAAGTTTCACATCTCTGCTGCATCTGAATGTTTCTTCAACGTTTTTGCCGTGTCAAAGTATCTTTCAAACAGTCGACCCAGTGCTTATTGAAATCTTTATTAAAATCTTTTATCTGATCTGAAAGAAAGTTTGCCCCTCGCGGATAAGTAGCCCACTCTTCTCGAACTTGTTCAGGACTCCCGGAGGTATCTCACGACGATTCTTTCCTTTTCCTTCTCGTTTCTTTCTTCTTCCCATTTTTTGTTTCTAACGTTTTTTCTTGGTGTCTCCTTTTGCCCCGGCTAATTCTTTTACGGAATCGTATACATCCTTTAACAATTGTAAGTGTAAGTGTGTATCAGTGTATACGTAATCCATTTTTGCGCTGTGAATTCTTAAGCTGGAAATTTTACTGGAAAGTTTTTGCGGTCGCAAAGAAGGGTCGTTGCCATTTAACATTCCCTTGAGCAAAGGTTTCACGGCGAGATATAAAACTTGAATGTCTCTCTGAGACTCTGTTACACTCCGTGCGCGCGCGCGCACAATAGTATAGATAATACGGTATCGTGTTTGATACTAATTCGGTTGCCGCAACCAGCCGTAACCAGCCATAACCAGCGTTTCGCTATATATTTGTAATGCTCACAAAAGCGATAAAGCTATTTAAATACGTTTATATATACGTATATATTATTGTGCTTGCATAAATACACGGATTTCGGGAAAATGCGTTCGCGCATTGAGGGATTACGCGGATTAATGCTAAAACGAGGGAATGCTGCGCTTGATGTGATCTTCGGTTTAAGCAATAAAATATTTAAAACGAAATCTCTGAATAGTATTTTGACATTTTTACTTTTTATTTTTTTTTATGCGTTTTTAATTTGACACACTCTATTACTTAAAAAATAAAATTTATTTGTAAAATTAAAAAAAATATATCCGTATATTACGCTGGTGTTTAAATATATAGTAACATGGAATTTTTATTTTACAAATAAGTAATATATCGTGCTGTAATGCAGTTTTTTCTATCAAATTATCTTGTGATTTTAAAAAATTTCAAATTATCTTGTGATTTATTTCATACAAGCTATAATTAACTTAAATTTATACGTTAACGTTTCGATGAATTTCGGTTTGTTTTGCACGATAAATATTATACAATCACGGGCTATTGTGTGACAATTTAATTATCGCTCGATTGGCGCTGTTAAGATAACGAACTTTGCTTAATAAAATTTGAAATTTATGTAAACCTTCACTGGCGCGGACAAGTATTTTTTTTTTGTACTTTTGGTTGATTGCCAATTGTTCGTCGATTGACTCAGCTGACAATGCTTGCCCGAATGGCGCTTGTACCACTTCGCATGAAGCATTATTAATCAAATTTTATAGAGTTAAAAAATTTAAGAGCTACTTCCGTGACGTTTGGGTGAAATATGCAAACGCCCGGGACCGTCACGCGACCGTCCAAAATGCATAGAAATGTTGCATGTCGGTACCCGCAATTTCTATCCTGTCGAGTAAATCTCGGCTTTATTCGCAGGTTTTTTTGTCTGACGGCAGTCTCGAATTCTTGTTTTGTTTTATTTTTTTCTCGCGGAAAACCTCATCCGATTTTTACGGACGCGCGGGTTACCGAAAAAAAAAAAAAAAAAAAAAAAAAGAGTGTGTCCCGCGTATTTCCCTCGCGCTGCTACGTACAACGTTATCGCCTTGAATTTTCCATGAATTAGCTACAACAGGTAGTTTCGGAGAATTTCTCCTTCTTCGCGCACCGGCTTGAATGGCTTAGTTAAACGCAAAGCTCAAGTGCTGTTTCCTTCATGCTTCTTAGATGAAGTATTAAATAAACGCGCGAGGAAAAAGTTCTATTCAGTATTCGTGAGAATAGTTTCGTGAGATTATACGCGAAAATCAAGAAAATATACAAGTATGTATTGTAAGTAATTGTCACATTTACGTTATCAAATAACATTTTAAAGAAAATTCTTTCTTTTTATACAAAGACATTATATTTATCTTTTTTTTAACGTTACTAAAAAAAAACCAACCAGATTTCATCAATTTTGTTTCTGTTTCAATCAAACTGCTATTTCCGAAAATTCGTTATTGCGTCGGTTTATGATATCTTATGGATTATATACATCACGGAATGTTTCAACGTATCTGTTATCGAATCGTAACGGAGACTAAAATCAAGAATCGAAGAAACCGCAACCGCACGGAAGGTTTCATTGGTCACAGTTTAGCGAGACAGCCGTTCTTGCCGAACCTATTGCTTCCGGCAATATCGAACTTCGAGCGAAATCGTTTGGTCTTAAAACTTCTCCGTGACACGCGACTCTACTTCAGATGTCGTAAATATTACAGTCCGTTTTACCTTTCGAACGAATGTATGTCTCTCGGTTAAACGTCTCTCTCGAAGTAAAAGGATTTCATAATATGTATATTTTTACTCTCAACGCACATTGAGGTCATAAACATACATAAAAACTTGAAAATTTTAATCATTACTAATATAATTATATTTAGTAATTTATCAACTTTAAAAATTGAAGTTTTTTCTTAATTTTTTGAAGTGTTTAGCAACATAAAACCCTACTGCTCTTGTTTTCTCAATAAAGTAAGATAATTATATCAATTTCCTGGGCATTAAAATCAAGGATTTAGTAAGTACGGTAGTTGCTCGATCCTCTGAGTAGAAAGAAGAAACGATAAGAAAAGGAACTTATTGAAAGAAATAAGCCTTTTGTGCTATTATCTAGTCTTTGTCTCATTGTTCGTTCGGTCATAGAAAGAAATAAGTATACTATTAATTTCGAATTTATTTTATTACGTTCTACGTATCGCGTTTTGTAATTTTTATAACAAAATATAATATCTAGATACAATATCGACTTCTGTAATCGCAATCGCAATTTAATCGCGAAAGAATAGTGAATTTTACGTACAGACTTATATTGTTTTATTTCTGTGTTCATGTTTTCTCAAGAGATCTCAGATTCCGTTTTATAAACATATAGAAATATGTAGAGTTGAAAAATATTGACAAAAGCAAAACATAGAGATAGACTGGTTCAATCTGAACCAAAAAATAATTTATTATTACGCGAAGTTTACAATACGTATTGAGCTATTAATTAATTAATGAATATAAGCCAACGAGCACGTATGAAGCGATAGTCTGGATTCTGTATTTTCAAATGTCAAAATCAGCTGATCGCAAGAAGCCGCTCACGTGTTAAGATCGAAAATATTCGCGGAACAGGCATGAAAAAAAAACCACTCTTGCTTTTAGAGTTCCGCGCTTATTCCGCGAGTTTTTAATATCTAGTACATGTACATATAGCGAAATCAAAAATTCACGAAATAGGCGACAGGGAAATCACTTTTCTTGCCCTTAAACTCCCGCGCCTTTTTTGCAAAGTTTTGACCGCTAGTGTACAAAACGTACATATATATATACGTATACGCAAAATACGTTACACCGGCAACGTTTCAATTGCGCCAATATTGCCCGTCCGATTACGTAGCACGAGCAGTAATACAATCAGAGGTTGTTTGTTCGCAGAGAGGGAGGTTTGGTATGAAGCGGCGACGCGAGAGATTGAAGCGCGGATCAGTGCGGCAGCGAGTACCAGCGTCGGCGGCACAACGCCGCCGCACGGGGTGGCTCGCAGTGTCATCCTCTTCGTCGGCGACGGCATGGGGATGAGCACCCTGACGGCCGCGAGGATCTTGTCGGGTCAGCGACGCGGGAATCCGGGCGAGGAAGCGCAACTCACGTGGGACAAGTTTCCAGCGGTGGCGTTGGCTCGGGTGAGTGTACACAATTTTTCTTCTTTTTGTTCGGAAACGAATGTACGTAAAAACCAACGCTTTGCGAGCATCAAATCTATTTGCGGGGTGAGCCATCGGATAAGCAAATATTGCGTCAGTGCACGTTTTTTACATGTGCAGATTGAGAAATCTTTAATTACGAAAATATTTTTGTTTTTAGTAAAATAAAGTAAAAGTTGAAACTTTTGTGTGTAGATAAAACTTCTATGTAAACTTAGAATATTCCACGTGTAAAAAAACAGTAATATTCTAGTCTTCTATGCGCGGCAAAATAGTAGTGGCAGCAAATACAAAAAAATACAATGGTTTTTCAAATACAAAAGATTGCCGGTTTTCGAGTCAGTTATTTGAACATGTAATTTGAACATTTCAATGAATAAATTCTTATATATACATTTATATTAAAATAATATTGAGAAAGTAAATGTGTGTAAATACTGTGTAATGTTTTTGACTGAAAAGTTATTTAGCTTAAGTATTAAAAGATTTTATATTTATATCAGGGCGTGTTATTGTCAACTTCGTCCGGATAATCAGTGTCTTATCAAACATCCTTTCTTGTTGGGACAAATTCCTTAAAATTCTTAATGAATTCTTTGGCGCATTTGAATTTTTTCTTAGCTCGAGAATTGAAAAACGAGAGATATTCAGATATTATTTTTAAAAATAATCTCTTGTAATATTTCATGTAGTTTGTGATAATTATACGTGATATTAAAATTTCTATTGAAAGTTTATAAATTTATTAAAAAATATTTCATTATTTATAACTTAAGCTATATACATATATGTAAACCATAATAAAATATAACAATGAAATATTCTTTACTATATTTTGAAACTTTATTTCAATAAAACACTTTTGATATTATATATATATATATATATATATATATATATGTATATATGTATATAATTTAATATCATACATTATTTTAATATTGTATGTAAGTATAGAAAATATTTTAATTAGTAATATTTGTTTAATTAAAGTCTATTGATGTTCCAACAGTGTTTTTTATTACATGCGGTTTTTATAACCGAGAATAGTAAATAATGTCTGTAGTCACACCATATGATCTACACAATCTACACGGATTATAATATCACTAAAAGCTATCATGCAAACGCGTTTGTATTCCGTTCATGACGTAGGTATAATCCCGAGAAATCGCTGATGCTCATTTTATAGTAAGCGGCGTGTGTGCGCGCGCGAAGAAAAAAATTCAATGTGCTGAATTCACTTCGTTAAGGCTGCAGGATATTTGCATGCAAATTTAATCGAAACGCGTGTACACACATTTCTGCGCGGATTACAGATTGCATATTCGTATTTTAATTAAGCTCACGGTCAAGCGCTCGCGCGCATTTGTCCTTTTTTTTTCACCCTCGGATATCTTTTACATTGCGCGCGCGCACGCTAGAGACAACAATATTAAATCCGTGTCGTACTTAATTAGCGCTATTAACGCGAAATTCATGTTTTCTCGTCCCAAGAACTTCGCGTTCCCTTCGCTTGATTTTCTCATCCTCCGCTATGTTACACCGCTGTGTTTCAACTCTCTTTCGAATTTCTCTTGATTTTCCCCTGAGAGCGAAGGCACGACGAACCGACGAGAGAAACTTTTGCCGAAGACCCTTCGGGATTGAGAGAACCGCCGCTGTGTTGCACGAAGATTTGCTTATTACCGGAGCAGCAGTTTTTTGTTCTCGTAACAAAATTGAAGATTTACGGCAGGTGGTTTTTCATCATTTTGACTTGTTATGCTTCGAACGAGCGTGGGTTGTATCCGGAAACAAGTGAATACTCAGATATTTCTGTGCGAACGGAAAAGAATATCATGCGGTATCATGAATAACGTATTTTATTATTCTGGGCACGTTTTTCACAATCTTGGTCTCATAATTAAAATTGAGAAAAAAAGGTCGTTTATTTATGTAAAATCTTATTCATCACAAATCTTATTCATTACCGCAACCTAAATTATGTAAAGAGAGATTTCAATTCCGCAGAATGAGCAAATAAAGTTTCTATAAGACTCTAAAAATATATATTTTTTTCTTTATTTATATGTTAATTAAATATAAGTTGGTTTATTTCGTGCTATTTCGCACTTTTAATTATAAAATCGAATACCGTATGGGAATGTCAACTTTTTTCAGTCAATAATCTTGGGAAATAGTTATTACGCAAGAATGTCTTAATTTACAAAAATTTATTACAATCTGTGAAAAATTAAAACAGTTTTATTAAAAAAAAAAAGCAAACTACGTTAATTTTTCACGATAATTTTGCAAAAACTGCATCGTGTCGAAGACAAAGATGCGTTTTCTAAACTTGAACTTACATAGAGTGCAACAAGCAATTTGTGCTGTCGAAACTCGTTTTCTGCAAGGGGATTCAAAACATTCGTCACGGATGCCATCGATATTTGCGTATCGAATGTGTATGACCATATATACACGTGTTATCCTTCACACGTTCGCTTTATTCCCCGTGCATCGTTCTGTTCGACGTCTACCATATCAAGTTGTGCTTCCACCGTATACTTTTCGCTCGAAAGCGCCGCACGTTCGATAGTCACGGAGAACATCGGAACTTTTCTCTCAGCGAAATCCCTGAAGACTTCTTCGCGTCCGCATTGATCACTCGGGCCTTGCTTATTATCCAGTTGATATAACCTCTATATCCTTTCGAGTTGAACGATAGTTGTAGACTCTTTCGCGACAGCTTTCGAGAGCCCGCAGAAATTTCGGCGAAAGTATGTAAAGTCACGCGTATGCCATTCAAGTGACTTCAATCCGAGAATCTTCTTTTTTTGTTTCCTTAAGATTATCTCTCTTTCTTCATTTTTTTTGCAATCAGTTTATGCAAACATTTTGCGTAACTTTTTTACCTTTTCTACTTTATTTTCATAGTAAACTAATTTCTCTCCACAAATATCGATATTATGTTTGTATCTCTCTCTCTCTCTCTCTCTCTTGACGTCAAAGACTAAATATTATCCCTGCAAATTGGAGCGTACAATTTGCGTGTTTGCCGTCCCTAGACACGCAGAAGCTTTTCCTTCTACCCTCGTAATTTTTCTTGTCTTTTGTCAAGAGGTATTATTGTTTCTTTTTTCCTCTCTCTCTTTCTCTCTCACCCTTCCGTCCCCCATGCGGTTCCCTCTGATGCTTTTCTTTCTAGGTGACACACCTGGGAAGCGTTGTTGGTCGGAAACAAAGTTCCTCGAATAGTCCTCCGGGAAGTTCCTCGAGGACTAGACCGTTGATAGAAGACTTGTTTATTTTCGCGTAGATGTAAGCCAGGGCGTATACAGGTCGGTATAAACGAAAATAAAGTGCAAGGTGTATATGTAAATATGGGTTTTAGGAAGTCATACTTGCCGTGAAGTTGGTTCAGCCCTTCAGACACGTTTCCATATAATTTGAATAACATGTAGGAACAAGATGAGATCCGTTTCTTAATAAACAACAAATCGGTTCGCTTTCACAATAAAAAAAAAAAAAAAAAAAATCGGACGATCTGTTAGACTTAAAAAAAAAGATTAGATCAGTCTTTAAAATACAATGCGTTTTCTAATATCTATATTGTTCTTTCGAAGCGTGTTGTTAGATATTTTTCGCAAAACAATTTTCAAAAAATATCGCTGCTTTTCTCCACTCGATGTTAAACGCAAAGAATATTATTACACAACAGAAACGGAATATCGAGAGAAGCATTAAAATACGTCACAGTCATCTATAACATTTGATTTTCTGAATAACCATCGCGCGCAATCGGTTATTAACCTTAAGCGGGCATCAACCCGATCATTAAATTACATGACACCTGCACGATTGGGTATACACTTCGACGGTAACGCATGCATCGCCGCACCAACGTAATGATTTATTGTCGAAACACCTAGCATGTGACATTTATCAGGATAATAATTAATTGCAGGTTACGCAGGCGCGCGGATGACTAATGGTTAAGCCGCCGCGGCGCATTAAACTGACATCGATCACTCGTATAGTTATTATCTTTGAAACTCTTGTAAAGTACAAATTGCGATCTCACCGCTTTGAAAAATATATTCATAGTTAGGTTCTCCGCGAGAAAGTTAATTATTTAAAAGATACTCGATTAATTTAAAGTTTGACTTGGTTTTATGAACAAGTTGTGTGCATGTGTGTGCGAGGTCACAGATCTCGCGGTATTTCATCTTAAAAAAATACTTTTGTTATATTAAGACACTAAGTTACATATATATACGGAATGTCTCAAAAATTTCGACAAAGTCGGAGTATGAAGATAAATTAAATCAATCTAGATAGAAAAGTCATTTTGCAAAATTTTTTGAGTTATTAATTAATGAGCCAATTAATGAACGCGTGGAAAGAAATGATCGAAATTCTGTAGAATAAGTATGATTTTCAGTTACAAAGAAAACTGGTTTATCTCATGTAATGACTCTTAAAAACGAGAAGAAGAGCAAATAAGCATAGCTTCTTGCGATCAGCTGATTTTCATGACAGCAACAACTAAAAGTCATACACGCCTACAGAGTCCGAACCATCGCTTTTTCGCGCTCATTGGTATACATTAATTAGTTGACTGACTCAATCTATAATATCTTTATCCAAGGTCTGTTGTTGTTAATCAACAATTTTGTGTAAAAGAATAAGAAACTTACAAAAACATACGACAAATATGTGTCAAAAGTGAGTAATAAATAATTATATTTACAATGTGATTTTTTTCTATTCATAAACGGAAGTGAATAAACATGGAAATTTTCATGGAAAAAAAGAAAAATGATAACAATGAAATGATATTTTAGTGTGTGTTACAGAAAATAAAGAAAAAAAAATTAATGGAGTAGAACAAACTAAATTACTTAAATCATCGTACCGCAAAATGTCCAACTCGTAAAGATTTTTATAACAGATTTGCGCGCTGATTAAGTTTTTCTCTCGGACTTTGAGTACTGTGCGCTGTTACATTTTTGAATCTTCTTTTTTCAACACTCAGAATGAACATCCATTGCCGCGAGAGATACAAAGAGTCGGGCACTGAGGCAAAGCCAAAGCCCGAACACCCTGGTGAATCTTCTATCCTCTCCCCATTTCGCCGGTCTCTGCACAAACATAAAAATAATCCCGCACTCTCGAAATGCTCGCGCGCCGACACGTTTTTCATCGCAAATTGCGTCAATTTAATCGAGACACGGTCCGCTAAATATCGGACAAATTGTGCGAAATTTACAATCGCGCGTTTTCATTTTGCCGCGTATCGCTTTGCCGTAAAGTCTTCTCCTGACTCATTTTTTGAAAAATATATATGAAAGAAGAACTGTTTTAAATGATATTAATACAACCTGTGTAATCTTTCTGTTTAATCTGCATAAATCTAACTATGATTTATCGATAGTTACGATTTTCCCGTATTCTCATCCTTTTATCGATAAACGTGATCCACTAATGCGCGCTTATCGCGTACGTTCCGTGTTATATGTATTATAGATTGTAGAAATAAATGAACGCGAATTTGTCGAGATAAAAGCGAGATGAGAATACGGGTCTGTTTATAGAAAAATTGAAAATACAAACACTGAATTGGCTTTTTAGTGATTTGTTACTTCGCGTCGAAGTGATAATCCACTCATGTTTGCAAATAGATGTAATATATTTTGAGAGCAAATTGATGTAATATGTTTTGAGAGCATTTTTTATGCTAAAGAAGAAAAAAACTTTTTCGTTTATACAACGTTAAATGTGACGTAACAATAATTTGAAATAAATTGACAAGTCTAAGCAATTAATTCTAAAAGCAGTATAATTCTGAAAATATCTGTGATACAACATATACGTAGTTTCTATTTGATTCAGACGTATCTCTCTATTTCGGAAACGTTCTTCTCGCGCACGAAATTAATCCCAGTATTCGTAGAAACACGATAAATCTGGAGGAGTTGACACTTTCCAACGCGATAGAGCCGCGTACCGCCGCGATTTTCCTCTCTTCTTGTTTCTGTGTATGCATAACACGTTCCGTGCATATTGCGATTCCACGAGATGTTTCCACCCGACGTCCGCGATCTTTCCCCTGGACGGTCGAAAAACGAAAATACATTGTAACAAACGACTTGTTCCCAACGCCCGAAGCGGACACGTGTCGTATAAACAAATGAAGGATCGGAGACAAACTAATGAAACTCGCAAATCGATCACGTATAGCAAGAAACGACGAAGAATTCGCGATTTGATGGCGAATTCCCGTATTGATGTGCGTTTTCTGAAATTAATAATCCTCGTCGAGAACACGAATTAATTAATTGTAAATATATATTTTACGCAAGAAAATACGATTAAAACAAACGGCAACTCTCGCTGTTTTAATCGAATTTACGTCCCGCACAGGCGAGATTCATCGACGCGCGTATTACATTCGCGCATTGACAATGTTATATTTAATGCAATACACAGGACAAAATTGTGGTGGAGCGCAATTTACAGTTGTCTAATATAAACTTGTGCTTATGCAGTTCACTGACATTGAGCGTTTTCGTTCTAGTGTTTTGCCGCGTATATTTCGATAACGTAATTTTATTGATAACGAAAAATTCAGAATGAATATAACATGGTTTATTTTGGTTTATTGCGCGTACCCGGAAAAATAAACCGTTATTTAACGGTTAAACTGATTATTTTCTCGTCTATTTTCCCGTCTATCGGGACAAATACTCAACAACATGTTGAGTGCAACATATCTATTTTGTTGCAATGGCTACAACTTGGATCTGGTATATTTTGTTTTAGTCGACTAGGTCTTTAAAAACAACGCGCAATTGTTATTTCAAATTGCAATGTTATTTCACATACTTTAAATACATCATAAAGTAGAAAACCATATTATATTTCATATAAAACTACATTTCATAAAAACTGCATTTTTGTTTTGCCAACACGGAGGTAACACTTGTATTATTTTTGCTTCTCAATAAATATTTATTTTTCAAAAATATCCGTATATTGAATAAATAAAACTTTATTTCATGGAATATCATCTCCTTAATGTAACAATATGTAACGTTTTTTATTATTCAAGCCTGGAATATTTATCATTAAATCTTCAAAAGAAAAAACTCATTTTGCATAAATTCTCTAAAAGTCAGATTGAAGTATCAAAATTTTATTCGCTCGGATGTAAAATATAAAAAAACAAATGCTCCATTCTTTTTTTATCTACAAGCAGTTTGCCTGTTATCATGTTCCGTGAGTTTTTTTGTGAGATAAAGTAAAATAATAAAATTTACTTTCCTAAACAGACACCCACACACAGACACACATACACTATATGCATGCGTTATTACCTTCATATATTTTATATAAATCTCAAAGCGTCAAACGTACACATTCCCCGACAGCAGCTCAAGTCAAGCTACGCAAAGCAAACCGCGAGAAAACATTGAAGAATTAATTAGCATCGCGCGAAAGAGGCAACAATCAAATCTTGACACGTACTTTGTGTGCGAAAGAGAATTCGGAAATATTCTCTAAAACTTAGAATGCATCGTTCGTTTGATATCAAATTGCAAAAATAACTGGCAGTTTTAGTAAAATCTGATATCCCTTAAACATCTTCTCAAAATCATCTGACATTAATATAATTCTTGAAAATATTTGATATCCCTTTGGTTAGAGGATTTCTTTTTCAAGTTAGTTAAGACGCTCCTCTCTTGATATCATTAAAAAAAAAAGATATCTATTACTTATAAAAATATAAGTGGGAAATTCTTAATATGTATAAATGAAGTTTTTATTAATGATATATTTTTATCGTATCAATAATTAATGATGGCAATCTTTATCGTCTCGATTATCTGTGTTATTTTTGTATGCGGATGTCAGTTGAACACGCCAAGCGAAGTACGTATATTGAAACAGATAGAATAATAGATAGCTGTAACGCTACGATATCACTCTCATGAATCATACTAGAATGTGTTTCACGCACATTCCTGGCTGTTACGCGTTTAAGATAGATTTATATAGCTTTCACGCGTGACCTTAACATGCAGAGCGGCTTAAAGTTCAACGGGATATCTGCGCGATCGAAAAAATTTATTGGATATCCATCGGCCATTAAAATATATCGCTAAAAATTGAACTTGACTAAAAAAAAAAAAAGTTTCCCAGATATAAAGACAAAGACAGACAAGTTTTTCAAATTGATGGAAATATATTTGTTAAATATTTTGCCAAGTCTCTTGCATCTGGTGAAATGTCACCGCGTGATGGCATCCCCATTGCTTTGCTTCGTCTTGCTTTTGTCTTCGCCTCAGAACTAGGTTGACTGCCGACTTTGTGTGCAAAGCGTACGTGAATCTTAAGATTGAGTAAACCATCATTGCCATTATTTCTATGACTGTCTATTGCTTAGAATGTAAACTTAAGAAGACCATATTCCTTGTCTGCTCACGGGAGGTATCCTTTTGACACCGAAGAAAATTCATAACGGTGCAATTTAGAAACGTGCCGTGCAAGGACTCTAATAGTTCTTTGTATAAAAAACACTCTCCATTGTTGGATTTAGAAGATAGAAGATGACAATATCTTCTTCAAAGTACGCCTTTTTCAACAATCTTCGTATTTTTTTGGGCGCGTCGTATATATCTCATACAGACCAATTTTTTAGTAGGTGAATAATTTTGTTAAATAATTAAAAACAAGAAACACCGAATAATTAGAAGCCTAATGGTAATTTTCAAATAATCTTCTTAGATTACGATACACACTGTTTAGAAAATTAAGATTTTTTAATTTAATTTTTAATATATAAAGTTTGTGTTATTTTTTTTTCTCACAACAAGATATTTCGAGTTAACATTC
>QVOB01023218.1:0-19795 GCA_014839585.1 Pseudomyrmex concolor
TATTTATCGAGGAAGCACGGGGAAGATAAAGTTCAAATCGACTTCCTTCCTTCGGCTATTGTTAACGCGGTTTCGTGCCGCATCCGTTCTGCAGAGAAAGCGGATCGTCCCGGCGCGCGTACTTGGCGTTCGTGCGGGTCGCTTCCGGTACGAAACGTGCGGTTTCCGGTGCGCATGTACGATATCGGCTACGCGCCACGGCATATCGATCAGTCAGTAAGAACCGGGCACTCGCGAACGCCGGTCGCGCGAATCGGCGCGGCGCTCCTGCGGTTTGCTCTTAAAATCGAACCGAGACGGTTCCCGCGAACAAAGACTCGAAGATATATTTCTCTTTTTCTCTCTTTAATGTATATTCTTTCAATAAAAAAATAAATAAATAAATTCGCAATATCAAATTTTTTTATAAACACGTCGCTTGTTGCTATGTTTACGAGTGATAAATTAAAGTGAATGTGTTTGCAAACGATAAAGTAATTATGGAGATGGGATATCTTGAAAGAAAATCTTGGCGCGTGTTTAGACGTTAATTAATTATAGTTCCACGATAACTTACAATCGATTATCAAAACGAGCGAGTTCGAGAGGAAGAAACTCGTTGCGATTTCTTGAGGAATCTATTTCCATGCTAATACCAGCTGACGCGTACGTCTTCGCCGATCGCCTGGAAGCATTCTGGCGGCGTCCCCGCATTCCGGATCGGCGAACCGGCATTATGAGATGCCGGAGTGGAAACGCTCGACGAGCCCCAACGAGAGGTGCTCTTTTGCCCATTCGAGTTCTCCGATCGAATTCCTCCCTTTTCTCCTCCCTCGCGCAACTCTCCGGGAGAACCTCTTTGTTCCACATCCGAAGTGGTTACCTTATATATCTTGGAGTGAATTTCCCGACCGCGTTCTATGACCTATTTTTTTCTCAGTTGCGCCGCAGCTTCGTTCGATCGCGCCTCGCGAGGAAAAGAGAAATCCGATGTGCTTTTGCAGTCCGACGCCTACGCGAAACGAGCGATCGGGAAGGTCGAAATAATTTATTAGCGACAGAATGTCCAAATCAACACACCGACTGACTTATCGAATAGAAGCAATTTGTTCTAATCGACATCGAAGTGAAAAATTACTTCGCGCAATTACTTTGAATAGAAAAATCGTATAAATATTTTTTTGATCTC
This sequence comes from Pseudomyrmex concolor, assembly GCA_014839585.1. NCBI lineage: Eukaryota > Metazoa > Arthropoda > Insecta > Hymenoptera > Formicidae > Pseudomyrmex > Pseudomyrmex concolor. The sequence goes on from QVOB01023218.1 coordinate 1,169, forward strand.
GCAATTACCGCGATCTTGAAAAAGAAAAAGAGAAAAACGACGAGATATTTCTTATACCTGTAACAGTTATTATGTCATTACGAAACAGCGCGAAGCGGCCGAGATAAATTCGCGATGATAAGCCACGTATACGAGTGTCGCTCGTTATATACTAATTGAAACATTGTCATTTTTCTGTTTGCAGCGCCCAGATCATCGAGCGCGGGTACCAACAACCTGCCGCCGTTGACGTTTCATCATGTGCACGGTGACAATATCAGACTGTGCAATGGCGGCACAATCGCCCGGAGGCACGAGAGCTTTTGCAAGGGTGTCACCTTTAGCGCCAGACCCGTGCGAGTGGGCGAGAAGGTGAGAGCTTTTTCCGATCAAGCGCCGCTTAAATCATCAAGTCGGCAGCTCGCTGTGATTGTGTGGGAAACCGCGCCGCGCGACTCTCGTTCCGCTCGAGAAACCGCGCCGCGCATTCTTTGAATATTAAAACAGACCGCGCCGCCGCGACCATGAGCGCGACTTTTATTTTTTTTTATGTGGGTCGTTGGTTTTGCATATCGGTTCGCACAAGTCGGAATTACGCGAGCTCTCGCGTGTCGGCGGTCACGACGCGAGCTTTTAACGTACGTCGTATGTAGTTAGGTAACACAAGTGGATCGTATAACCGCGCGCTTAAACGCTGATCTAAACGATTCTCGAGGAGGAGGTGGCTGATCTTCAGAATTCCCCCGCAAAGTACACGAAGACGATTTTTATTATTAAGACGTGGGTTGGTCGCTTTTATCATTAAGCGTTCGGAACATGTTTTTTCGATTTTTGTATTTGACTGATCAGAACTAATCGCGCGCGTGAATGTAAAATTGTTACGACTTATATCGCGCGTGGAATGCAATCAGATATAATTAATTCGCGCGAGGATGCCTCGGATAAAATACCAATTTAGGAACGATCGATGCTTCTCTAAAAAATTTTGTAAGACCAATATTTCGCAAGACTCTCGCGGCTGAGAGTTAAATTGGTTTTCTTTTGCGGAAACGCAGGTCTGTGTGAAGTTCCTGGAGATATCTGATAACTGGAGCGGCGTTATTCGTTTCGGCTTCACCAGCAACGATCCGATCAATCTCCGGAGCGGCCTGCCGAGGTACGCGTGTCCCGATCTGACGAACAAACCGGGCTATTGGGCTAAGGCCCTCGCCGAGAGATTCGCTGAGAGGGACGCGGTGCTCTTCTACTACGTCACGTCCGCCGGAGACGTGCACTTCGGCGTGAACGGCGAGGAGAAAGGCGTCTTCTTCAGCGGCGTCGAGACCCGGGGTCCGATATGGGCGATTATCGACGTCTACGGCAACAGTACGGCGATCGAGTTCGTCGATCCGAATCGCCAACACTTCAACAACATCCGCAGAGGTGCCGAGCACAGCAACGAGGACAACGCGCAACACAGCAGGCACTCGGCGATGGACGATGCCAGCAACGCTGGTCGGGATGTCGAAAGAATCATCGTGCCGTCTATGCAGAGCATGTCGATTCATCACGAGCCTGACGTCGAGCTCCCCGGGCTCAGGTTTCAGCCCCCCGGCGTTATCTTCACTCCTCTGCCCTTCCACTCGTGAGTATCGAGCGAGTTGGGTCGTCTACTCGCGTTTCACCCACTTGATCTGGAACTAGCCGATGCGTGATGCCGCGTTGTTAGAAAAGGTTCTTGCACTCTCGCTCGTCAGTTTTAAATCAGCTGATTTAAGTCGCGATTTAAAATTAATTTAATTTGTTTTTTGAAATATAGAGTCTCGCCTTGAAATATCACTTGTGCAATTATGATTTTTATTAAAAATTGTTGGATTAGCAATAGTTTTTTGTATTACTATTGTGTCTGAAACATGAGATATCGCGCAGATATTAAAAACATCGAACCGTATATAAGTTTTTACAAAAGTTAAATTAGTTGGTACGATGAGCCTTCAAATTTCGCTAAGAAACGCTACGTTATTTTCAAACAATCAAAAGAGTCGTCGGACTATAAGCGTATCGCTCTGGCCAGCGCAGCGAATCGTTCAGTCGCACAGAACTAATTTGCCGTCCACTTTCCCAAGACGTCCGTCATTAGCAAGCAAGTGCCACCAAGACTAACCGTTTCCGTGGTTTTCTTTCTTCGCAGCACTCGGGGTAGGAACATCCGCTTCAGCAATCAACAGTGCGTGGCGACGCGCACTGACACGGAATTCTGTCATGGCTACGCATTTACGAGTCGACCGTTGTTGTTGGGCGAGCGGATAGTCGTGCAGATCCTCTCCACGGAGCCAATGTACGTTGGCGCCCTTGCCCTTGGTCTGACCTCGTGCGATCCAGCACGTCTCACTCCGGAGGATTTGCCGGACGACAGCGATCTACTGCTGGATCGCCCCGAATATTGGGTAGTCTCCAAAGATGTAGCGTCCAGTCCGCAGCCCGGCGACGAGATTGCCTTCACGGTTACGCACTACGGCGAGGTGCAGATGAGCAAGAACGGCGGCCCACCCAATGTCGTCATGCATGTAGACGAGAGTCTTCAACTATGGGCGTTCGTAGATGCCTACGGTAGCACTCAAAGGGTGAGAATGCTGGCAAGCAGACCGACTTCGCCATCGCGGCAACGTCAGAGCAACCCTTCGCCGGCCACCATTGTTCAACAGCAACAGCAACAACACACAAATCACAGCAACGCTGCCACGGAATTGTCCAGATTCTCCGAGATGGTGCAGTTCAAGCCTGCCGTAGGCGGCGGAACTGTGCTCGTTGTCAATCTCCCGCCCCAGGCTGGTTACTCGACACCTCCGCCACCCACACCGCAGCCGATTTACGCGTCCGCGGCGCATAGAAATCCGCCGTCGCAATCGGTGCATCTTTCCGCAGCTGCCGCGCCCGCGCCAGTTCCACATCCCGGATCGTCTAGACAATCCTCGCCGCCGTTAACCGGTACTATGGCCAGCACCGGTTCATCCACGTACGTCGATCCCGTGACCTATCAGAGTCTGGACGGCACGTTGACATCGCACGCGACGTCATCGCACTTGCAGCAGTGGAGCGAAGGCCTGCAGCCAACGCTCACCGGTCAGCCAAGCGAGTGCTCTATCTGCTACGAGCGCAGCATCGACAGCGTGCTCTACATGTGCGGTCACATGTGTATGTGCTACACCTGCGCGATTCAGCAGTGGCGCGGCAAGGGTGGCGGTCATTGTCCGCTCTGCCGAGCGCCTATCCGCGATGTCATTCGCATTTATCGGTCCTGAACAATCGAGGATTAAGAGAGAGAAAGAGAGGGAGAGACACAAATAGAGATAGAAAGAGCGCGGACGTCTTCCCGATTCCCATTGCCGTAGCCGCGTCCGTTACCGTGCTTCCGTCGTCTTCGTTTCCTTCCGCGTCGCGAATCCGCCGCGTTTCATCACCCGTCGTCTTGCGATCATCGCGAAGAGATGATTCACTTTTACACTACACAAAAAAACGGTGACTATCGTATCTTTTTCTACTGAAATGCAGAGCGTTTCTCTTCTTCGTGAAGAAAAATAAATAGATAAAAACGAGAAAAAGGGAGAGAGAGAAATCTCCTTAGTGAGATCTTCTTTACAAAGAATTTTCTCGCTCCAAAACTTCTGCCATGTTAGATTTATTAGGTAGTTCGCGACGTCTTTTGAGATCGCGTCGCTGTCAATTAACGTGTCAATGTGAGATTGACACGACGGACCATCGCGATCACTGCCATCGTAATTGATCCAAGCGAAAAAGCGATGATGTATCGCCGCGGATACGAACGAATGTGTGTAAGGGAGAAAGAGAGACAAACCGCTACATAGTTAGTCGAGTTTGCTTTGTATATCGATATCTCAGTATGACAGTCCGTTGTTGTGTGCGAGTGTTGATACATGCCTGAGTGAATGCGAACCTCATGCGACACCAATTACTATTATCGCTCTGACATCTATCACAACTATTGCTACTATTACTATTACTATAACTCTCTACTACTATCATACTACTCTTCCAGCCTTTATTATTTTATTATTATTATTATTATTATATGTATTAATTATATTATATATTAGTAATTATTGATATTAATTATATATATTACTAGTTTTTTCGTACATTGTAACTGTCTTCATTATTTGCGAGCAGCTTCGTTTGCCACGATCACTATTAATTTTACTATACTCTGCCGATTATAGTGATGGTTGGCGAATTGGAACACACATATAGTTAGTCTGTTTCGTCGCGTGATTATTATTTAATGAGATTCGTGTGATTACGTAGTGCGAATTGTGTTTTCGATCGGATGTCCCGGGACATTTGGACAGCTTTCGCTCGAAAGGACCTTGTTTTACACTCTGTGTTTTAGTCGCGACTGGAAACGTCATTGGAGATACAAAACAAAAAAAAAACACCACTCGTTTATCTCGTTTACGCATTTCCGCCCTGGATGATAACTGAACGCGCGGTCTACGTTGACAGGCGAGGTTTTACCAAAGATCCTAAAGCATTTCCTGCCTATTGTGTTTTGTTATATGCTCTCTTTGACGAGCGAGTGTTTGTACATAGAGATAACTTGAAAGACAATGTCTCGTGTTCTGTGAACAAATTTTTTTGTCTCGAGGAGGAAATGTATCTCGGACATTGAGTCCTTATTGAAAAGTCAAGATCAGTGGAAGTTGTGATCTCCGCTTCCATCTGATACGAACGAGGCTGTCCACATGCCACGCTTGGTATCGCAAACGATCGTCCGTATTTTTACTTCGTAATTTGCCTTTCCGAGGAAGGAGGACGACGAATTTTTTCACAAATGAGAAAAGAACTAAAAACAAAAAAAAACGGCGAAACGATTTTCGAGCCAAAGGAACGAGGTGTCTGCCCTTCAAGGAACTAATTTTTAACGCGAGGAGAAAGATTTTCCTCTCGGATGTAATGATAACGGATGCGCAATAAAGCTGTAGTGAAAATCTCTAGTCCAGCGAGCGGCGGATTTGTGGATCTGCCAATCCAAAAAAAAAAAAACAAAAAACAAAAAACAAAAAAAACAAAAGTGCGACGAAAAAAACGGGGCTTTTTCTTTTTTTTTTTTTTTTTGTAAGTAAGCGCGAAAAAAGGGAGATAGAAATAAAGGGAGAGACCGAGAAATTTTATAGAAGAGAAGACATGCAAGTTATTGCGCGCGTCTGCCAGCAAAATCTGGCGCGTCCAAGATTCTATTAAAAAAAAAAAAACAAAAAAAACAAAAAAACAAAAAAAACTAACAATAAAGATTAGACTATCATTTTATTGGTATGATCAAACAGCACGAGAACGGTTCCAAAACTGTCGCTCTGATAAAGCGACGATGAAGAGAGAACGAGTGAGCGTGAGCGAAAGAGAGAGTGTATGAGAGGGAGAGAGAGAGAGAGAGAGAGAAAAAGCTAAAGTTTAAAGATATGCTTGATAATAATTATGAGTGTTTATAATTGTCATCGTTATTGTTGTGATCACAGCGTGTTTGGTTGTCGTGTGTTAGTCTGTCGTCAGCTTGGCCGCGTCTCGATCATTTACTCTACGTTTCTATTTTTGATTTACTACTGCCCTTTATTATTATTATTATTATTATCATATGACTACGTGACTAATCATTCTATTTAATTCGATATATTATTTTCAGAGTTTAGCGTTTACATTTCGCGAGAAAGGGGTCTGTTAAACAAACTTTCTTTCTTTCTGCAATATCTTAAGTTTCTCTCACGGTACATAACGCGCACACAAATCACCAAAACCATTTCACATACCGATTTTTACACCGTATATTTACATAGAAAGAAAATTCTTATGTATATGATGCGAGAGTTTTTCTTCGACCGTAAAGATGCCGACGAAAATTTATACATATGTAATATAAATTCGCGCAGTCGCGTATTGTTCTACACAATAAAAAGCCTATATATAATATATCTACGAACGTTTGTCTTGTGTGTTGCCTGTTTCGTTGACTCTTTCCTCTTAAAAAGTCTCCCTTTTTCCTCTTCTGCGGATATTTGAAATAGACCGCAGTAGATATCCGCAAAAATATCGATATTGTATTTTCAAAAGATGACTGTGTAATTATGTGTTATTAAAAAATTTTTAATTTTTAGTTTGGTTACTTTTTTCTTTTCTTGATTTATTAAGTTTTATATTTTTATCTTTTCTTTGTTATCTTTGCGTTTTACTTTTTTTTTTTATTTATTTCTTTGTGTATTTTTATTTTGTTGTTCTTTTGCGCTTTAGGCGATTTTTCTTCAAACACTGCAAGTAAAATCTATCTAATCTAAATTCTCTCCCGTTCCTTGAAAATCTTTTCCCAACTCGATATAAAATCACATGAAGCGAACGGCTCTATCTATTTATTTGTATCACAAAGCACGCGTAAAACTTTGTACATCTCAAATAAAACACACATACAAAACACGTGTACAAGAGAACAACAAAAACAGTGTAAAAATCTCGTAAAAAAAAAAAAAAGAAACAGTGCAATCAAACGTAAATAAAACGTTCGTTTATCCCACCGCGCCGTAAGTCCCTTTCGGAAAGTGTTAAAAAAATCTTATTCCTCGGCTCCGACATCCACAGAATCGGTGGCGACTTCCTGGTAATCTTTTTCCAACGCGGCTAGATCCTCCCTGGCTTCGTTAAATTCGCTCTCGTCCATGTTTTCGCCGACGTACCTGACGAGATAACGCGCATTATTCGCGAGTGAAAATAAATTGCACGACGGCAACGTGTTTGAGCGAGAAGTTTGCGAAATAAAGAACTGGACGTAGTTTACCAGTGAACGAACGCTCGTTTGCTGTACATTAGATCGAATTTTCTGTTCAGTCTCCTCCACGCCTCGACTATCGCCGTGGTGTTCGCCATCATGGCCATGGCTCTCTGCACCTTCGCCAGATCGCCGCCTGGTACCACGGTTGGCGGTTGATAATTGATTCCTACCTGTTATTATTATTGTCAAAAAAAAAAACACGAAACGAGATAAAACGTCAACGATGATATCGCGAGAAAACAAAAATGTTTCCACAAATCGATCAACCTTGAAGCCTGTCGGACACCAATCGACGAACTGTATCGATCGCTTCGTTTTCATGGTCGCGATCGAGGCGTTGACGTCCTTGGGCACAACGTCGCCCCTGTACAGCAAGCAGCAGGCCATGTACTTGCCCCTTCGCGGATCGCACTTGACCATCTGCATGGCCGGCTCGAAGCAAGCCGAGGTGAGCTCCATCACGGTGAGCTGCTCGTGATAGGCCTTCTCGATGGACACGATGGGCGCGTAGGTCGCCAAGGGAAAATGTATTCTGGGATAGGGCACGAGATTCGTCTGGAACTCGGTGAGATCGATGTTGAGGGCGCCGTCGAATCTCAACGACGCCGTGATCGTGGAAACGATCTGGCCGATCAGACGATTCAGATTCGTGTACGTCGGCCGCTCGATGTCGAGATTGCGTCTGCAAATGTCGTAGATCGCCTCGTTGTCGACGAGGAACGCGCAGTCCGAGTTATCGAGGGTGGTGTGCGTCGTCAGTATGGCATTGTACGGCTCAACAACAGCCGTGGAAATCTGCGGCGACGGATAGATGGCGAATTCCAGCTTCGCTTTCTTCCCGTAATCGTTGGACAGCTGGTCCATCAGCAGACTCGCGAATCCGGATCCGGTGCCGCCGCCGAACGCGTGAAATATCAGAAAACCCTGCAGACCGCTGCACATGTCGGCTATCTTGCGAATTCTGTCCAGCACCAGGTTGATGATCTCTTTGCCGAGGGTGTAGTGACCGCGCGCGTAATTGTTCGCTGCATCCTCCTTGCCGGAGATCAGCTGCTCGGGGTGGAACAGCTGATGGTACGTTCCCGTGCGTACTTCGTCTACGTACGTACGTAGATTAGCGAAATTGGCATATTGATACGGGCTTTATTATCGGTTTGATGTGTATACACGCTGATTGCTGGGAGGGGAGAGAGAGAGAGAAGAAGAAGGAGGAGAGACCGAGGACTCACCTATCACCGTCGGTTCGAGATCGAGGAAGACGGCTCTTGGTACGTATTTTCCGCCGCCCGTCTCGCTGAAGAAAGTCTGAAAACCTTCGTCGGTCGTGCAAGTTTGCGGCGGCAGCATACCGTCAGGTTGTATGCCGTGCTCCAGGCAATACAGCTCCCAACAGGCGTTGCCCATCTGCACGCCACCCTGACCGATGTGGATCGAAAGTACTTCGCGCTAAATCATTTCGATTTCATTAGCATATCTCGTCGCGAAACTGTTCTCGTATATGAATTCTACTTTTGTAAGCTGATATCATTGCTTTTATAATTGCTGAGTAAACAAATAATATCATGAATTATACGCTACAGGTGCGATATATAAATAATTGTATAAATAATTTGATATATTTAATTAAGCAGAAAAACGCGATAAAACATTTTCCAAGAGATCGAAAATTTCGATACTTGCCATTTTTTGACAACTTATTAGCGTTCGCAGCGGAGAAGGTGGGATAAACGAACACGACGTTGGCACTGGGAATGTTTGACAAGACGATTTGTTATTTTGCGATTTTCTTTTCGTTGCCCAGAGAGACGACGAATTTCACTCGACAATCCATAAATCTAACAAAGTTTCGATTTTCAAACAAAGATTTTTGCGATATGATAGAATTATAAAACAGGTGATATTAAATACTACGCATTTACTCGATGCCAAAAAAAAACTAAAATTCGTTTTTAATTATTTTAAGTATTAATTATTTTAAGTTTTTAAGATAAGATGTAATAGATGTAATAGATGAAAGCATCCAGTTTTTTAAACACTTTATATACAAATCGAAAAATATCCGATGCAAGTGTGTGTGTGTGTGTGTGTATACGAAATCCCCGTTCATCCAGGAAGTGCATTTTTGACATGCTTCCTGAAGGACGAGGTGGCCGAGAGGTTAAGGCGTTGGACTGCTAATCCAATGTGCTCTGCACGCGTGGGTTCGAATCCCATCCTCGTCGAGCGAATTTTTTTCTTTTTCCAAAAAAACTTTTTTCAAGTTCGTTACAAATATGAGCAATAAAAAAAACTTATGAGAGTATACTCTAATTTGTATATGTAATAAGATTTCCATATACAATAAAACATGAGAGACATCGACTGTTTCATGTGTATATATTGTTTGAACTATACAGTTCGTAGTTATATAATGTATATAAATATAATATATACGTAATATATTTATATATATATATATATGTATATAATAAGTTAATATACGCTTAAATAAAAATTGTATACAATAATATGACAATTATTATTAAAAAAGCGTCTCTTATCGTAAATCAATTCTGACTAATAAGGCACATTTAGATCCTGAACTCGTTAATTAAATACTAATTATTGGCAGTATATGGCGTATAAAAATATTCATAAAAAAAAAAACATATTAGTCAAAAAAAGCACATTTGGTCAAAATAATGCAAAACAAATCGCACGCGTTTCAACGGGCGCGGGAGATCTTCTTGCTCTTATCGTTCTCAATGGGAGGTGGCGGACCTTTGGCGCTTTGATGGCGATTATAAACACTGGAAAAAGTGACAGTAGCAAAATTTAATTTCGCAAAATCGCTCTTTGCAATCTAGTTTTCTCATCTAACGATTAACACCTACTATCGATACGTCTCCGAACGAATGTAGTCCATGACGTGAGATATTCCCACTTGCAGCTGATCGCCGATCGGAGTAACCCACGGATTGAATTCCATGCGAAACACCGCCTTGTTACTCACTAAATCCAAGTTCCCTGTAAGACGGATTGTACACTTTTTATTCTGCTACATATGTATGTTAATTGATCTCATCGCGTTTCTCTTCTATCTACCTATTTCGGGAGGCAAAACTGTCAAGCGATTGCCCTGGATGTGCAGTTCTCTGAGACGAGTCAGCTCCCCGATCTCCTTCGGTAATTCGATCAGATCGTTCTCCCTCAGCACGAGCTACAAGACATTTCAGTCGGAAATTTCGACAAGAGTTTTTTTTTCATAAATCAGAAAACTAATCAAGTAATTTGAAAAGCAATCTTACAATTTGGAGATTTTTTAACTGGCCGATCTCAGGCGGAAGATACTCGAAATCATTGTCAGCAAGATAGAGCGCTCTTAGGGTCTCTGAAGAAGAGAAAGGATTAACATAATTTGCACACACACATGCAAATCGATCGACCTAGACAACACTAATGTGTGACTGACCCATCATGAAGAAATTTCCGGGTAGATTTTTTTCGCTTAGATTGTTGTACGTCAAGTCCAATACCTCGAGGACCGGAAACGCGCCGAAGCCGCGAGGAAGCACGTCTAATCGGTTCATTCTGTCGGAAGTCAAGCGTTCTGATAAATTTCCGTGCTGCGACATGTAAAATTTTAAGACGCATGCGTTATTTAAAACACCTGTACCGACCCCACATTCAAGATTCTCAACTTCGGCATTTGCGACAGAGAGATCGGCAGCTCGGTGATGTGATTGTTAAAGAGATTCAGAATTTCTAGATTGACTAGATTGGCGAGACCCGGTGGTACCGCTACAACAGGAAATCATAATTGCGGACAGTGAATCGATTGAATTATCGCTCGAACGTGATTGAAAAAAAAAAAAAAAATTAAGCTACAGCCTCACCTTGAAGTTTATTGTGACTTAACGTCAGCCTCGTTACATTAATCATGTTCACTGAAACATCATAAAGCGGACATGTCCGATTTTAGCTTCGCACGATAGTATTTATTATTCTCATAAAATAGTTTGAAATGTACAATTAAAAAAAATCAATTAAAATATATAGAGACAGTGTTAGAACAATCGAAAGTCTATTGCTTGTATTTACTAGCGTTTTCGATCTGTACGGATTAAAATCGCTCTCGGAATGATATCACTTTAGTAAATCAAGCAATGCGATTGACTGATTTATCAAAAAAACATTATTAATTGTTACGAAAGCGATTCAATTATTACCGGTAGAAAACGCAATGTTATGTCAATACGTCAAGCGGCAAGTGTCAAATTTAAATGGCAAGAGCGGGAGCGCGCGCGCCCACGTGGTCGCAGCCGAGCAGATGGCTGCGCTGCGGATCGCTCCGAAAAACCAGACGCGACAAGTTGCCTAATTTGGCGATGCTTGAGCGAGACGACGCGCAAGGGCGTGGATGAGACTCACGTAATCCCGGCATCTCCTCGAACGTGGCGATGCCCTTGTCCGCGAGATCCAGCTCGGGATTTTGGATCTCTCGGGCTTCGTCCAGGATCTTCTTCGCCTTTGACATCTTCCCCGCAGGAATACACGATACTGGCGCGGTCTGATTCATTGCGTCAGAAAGGAGAGGCCAAGACTTCGTGCCGAGTCGAGCGCACGCGTGAAACACGGCACGTGAGTCACGCGTGGGCTCGACTCCGGCGTACTTTGTTCTCGTCGTCCTGACCGACAGAGCCGATCTCTTCCCTCCTCGTCAGATGGCGATTCCTGTACCTTTTGGACGCGATTGATCTTATTAAAAAATTTCTTCGCGCAATGTTTGCATTTTTAAGGTGAAATTTAAATCTGACGAGATTCGTCTTTTGTGTATGGAGACCGCTAGCTCAGCACGCGAGTAATTTTCTTACATATTTTTGGTGTAAAGTACGATTAATACTATGATCAACAGTCTATTTTTTATTCAAAATCACTTAACACTAAAAAAACGTAACTTGTTAAACCCACCCATTAAAAAAACAAAATAAAAAAACAAAATAAAGCAAGAAAATTTTATAGTTTTCTCGCACACGCGTTCGCAACAACGAAATTTACTCGCCGGCAAAAGAACTTCGAGAAAGAAGATCGATCAACATATAAATGTGTCTAATATCAGCACGTTGCATTAATAAATCGCTCGTAATTACAGAAGATATCGCGAGATGAAACGCACGAGATGGCAGCACGGTTTTAATAAACTGGTTTTAATAATGTTCCGGAATTTTTGCGGCTCGTCGCAACTCGCTGCGGTTGAAACCGGAGCGGCGCGCATTCCGCGACGGTTTGAGCGTAGCGGCGGCGACATGCGATCAGCGAAATTAAAGATAGCAAGAGAAAAGGAAATACTCACGGTTGAGAGAGAGAGAGAGAGAGAGAGAGAGAAAAAGAGAGATAAAATCCGAAGCGCCAGATGCTGCGCGGATCGAAATTTATTACAACTGACTTCGTGTACGTACAGCGCGCGTTTCAATTCGTCAAATTCAGAAAATACATCTCCAAATATATCGACGATAACAAATCTGCCACCTCGGTATCTTCTTCTTACAATTTTTACGACAAGGGAAAAGCAAGTTCTGTATCCGTGTATGCGCGCGCTTTACGCCCTCGCTTATGCATTAAGTTAAAAAAATTCATATGGAAATGTAGCTCTGCGTTGCACAAGTGTCTCCAACGGGAGACACATTGTTGGAAGAATCGTGAAAGGTGGACATTTCCGAAAACTATAAATATATCTCTTGGCAAAGATGGCCCGCTTCCACCTCCGCACACGTGCCAGGCGCGTTTTTAAGCCGTTATCGGCGCGGGCAGACCGCGGTAACAGGGGCAAGCTAAAAAGTGTACGAGAGAGGAGAGTGTGGCGCCAAACAGCACCCGAGGGCTTGTAAGGTTAGCGACCTTGGCGTGCACGTAAAGGCAAAGGACAGGACAGGCCGCGCGTTCGCTCGCTCGCGACCGGCGGCGACGGCGGCGACCGGGGCGCCCACTTCTTCGAGCATCCATCATTGCTATCCGGCAATCAGTGCTAAGCAACATTATCGGTCAATTTACTGACGCCGTGACCGGTCTCGCCGCGTCGGTTCGAAAAAAGCAAATCTCGTTACCGCAACGAGAAGAGAACCAATCGCCTTTCCAAACGCAACGCTCGCGGGCGCGCCGCTGTCCTCCATACAGCGGTCCTTTATAACGAGCGCCGATCTGCTCCGTTGCTTCGAGCGAAAATTTGTGGGTCCAATTGAAACCGATGGGTAGAGCGGAAAATACGTTGCGGGTGTAATCTCGGAGAGAATCGAGAGAAACGACGCTCGAGATTTTCTCTCGAATTGCAGCTTCGCGCGTGAAGCTTTATCGTCATTTCTCAGCTGTCTTCCCGTTGTAAAACAACACAGTTACTTCGAAACTGACGCTTCCCTTTAGCTCGAAGCTCTCTTCCTAGTCGCGACAGAAACGGCGCACCTACGGGAAATCACGTAATGTATGTCGTCCCAGGACGAGTCTAACACACAGCGAAGGTAGGAAGAGAAACACGTGTGTGGCGCGCTTGTACGCGAGCGCACGTGCGTTCCGCACGCGTGCAGGAAGAGAGCGAGGGTGGGTGACAAGAGAGAAAAGAGAGAAGACGAGAGAAACGCGAAAGAGAAGAGAAGAAAAGAGTGAGAGAGAAAGAGAGAGAGAGAAATATACTCAGACTCTCCCTGCATCCTCGGTGCATCCGCGAGAGGAATATTCAGTGCAACGTATAAAAGCCCGTTATGCTCGGCGGCCAGTGTGGTTGCGCGCTTGTGCATTCGTGTATGGTGCACGCTATAAATAGATGTAGCAGACCGCAGAGATTCTAAGCACCCCGCCTCCTTTCATACGCGACAACACACGGTCGATAGTATGCAACAGCGAAAAATTCAACCCATATCTTACATACACGAGTTGTACGGCTCTCGGCTCGTCGAACATCGAACTTTGAGCAAAGCCGTTTTTCGAACGCAAGTTGACTCGCGCGAGACCGCCGCGACACGACAATTTTATTTTATTTGCTGTGCGAACGCAATTTTTTTTTTTTTTTTTTCAAACACGCGTCTCTCAACGTTGTAGTTTTTGTAATCCTACGTTATTGAAAAAGAGAGATTTCACCGGAGATCGATAATCGCGGCCGACCGATATTTAAACGTCGCGAACGACGACGAGACTAAATGGCGGCCGCGTTACGCCCGAGGAGACGTCGTCCTCGTCTCGAATCTATGCTTCCTGTGCCACTTCCCAGAAGCGCAGAAGCGCATCCAGGACCCGCCCCGGACTCGTGTCCCGGGCGTTAATAAGGCGTCGATGTAACCGTGCAATTTAAAACGCCGTTTGCGCGGCGCGAGCCGTTATGAGATACCGGTGCAGCTTCTGTTTTCGGCAATGAGGATGTCAGACGAGTTACGACACCGAACGACAGGTGTTTCGAAAAGCGAGGCCGCCTCACGCGGCCATCATCTCGGTTCTTTTTTTTTCTTGGTTTCGCACTGAATATCTGATCTTCATTGATTCCCCTCCCTTTGTGCATTTGTCGTCGGCGTAAGATAGATCTCGAATGTTGATCTCTTCTCGCGTCTTTGTAAATTCTCTGGGTCTAGAAAAGTAGTTTGAATTCGTGTTTTCTTTTTTTTTTTTAATTTTTATCTCAAAAATATATCCCAGAATATATTCGCCGATTTCGAGTTCCGTAAAAAAACATTTTGTTTCATAAAAAAAAAAAAAAAAAAAAAATTAGGACCTGGAACTCTCTGTCTGAACTATCCTTGCAGCCGATGTAAGCGACCTGTGCAGGCTTCGCGTTCCGAAGCCGAACGTGATTCGAGCACAACAAGCGCGCGCACGATGGAAGCTGCAAGGCCGCGAGTGTGATCTCTTCAACAAGGGCTTCAAGGTCAGCGATACAATCGACGAGGCTCGGGGGGACGACGAGGAGGCAAGGAGGCGGGTTCGGATAGCCGGAGGGCGGACAAGAGAGGGAAGGCGGGAGGGAGGGTGACCAGTTCGTTGCATAATTGCGTCACGTTGTCCGGGAATCACTGCCCTGAACGAGCCAGCACACTAGCACGTTTTTGCAAAAACTCGCGGGGCAAACTGGATTTCCCTCGCACTTGGGACGCGCTTGTGTACGCGCGCGCGCGCGCACGTGTATCCTATCCGGACACACATACACATTCGCGCGCGAGGAAAACACGAAGGGAACGTGAACATAAAAGATCCTTCTCTCTTTCTCTCTCTCTGTGTCTCTCTTTTTCTCGTAATATTACATATTATGATAATTAAGTGCGCTTGAGTTCTTAGAAGCCGCGCGGAGCTTCTTCTCAAAACACGCTAACATTAATATCACCTTTATCGCGTGCAATGTACAAGTGTTTCTTGTAATAATCCTCAGTAATAATAGACATTTTTCTCTGTCTGATCGAACATGTATAAGGAAAAGGAAAAAAAACCTCATTAAAACAAAACAAACCAAAATATCTGACGGAAACTCGTTTTGTTTGGGGAGGGGGGGAGGATCGCATCGGAGATTCTTGACGTAATTCAATGCGCCGCTGTCTCATAACCGCGATTTTTCGCGGGGATGCTTCCCGGCGTGCGCGCACGAACGCAATTTGTGTCCGGCCGCTCGTACCAGGCTGAAACGATTAAACGATACAAACGATTAGACGACCGGCCGGTCGCGGCCGCGCGCGGTGTGCGTGCCACAGCAACGTGAAATTATTAGCACTGGCGCCAGTTATCTCGCGTTTTCCGCCGTTTTTTCCCCGTACGCCACGGAGACGCGAATTTACCGCGCCCGTCACTCGCGCCGTATATATACGCGCTTTACGCGGCCTTTTTGCCGCGGGTACATACACGCAGAGCTTCGTTCAACAAATCCGCGAGTATGTGATAAAACGCGCGCTCGGCGATGTGCGCGCGTACTCGGCGCGCCGTTTTCAGAGAGATCGATTCCTCGATAAATCGCGTCTCTTCACGATCCGCGCCGTCGAACGCGCGCATCGAACTCTCCGCAATTCTCTTTCTTTTGATCGGAGAATCGAGGTTTTTGCTCGCTGATGAGAATGACGGAATTGACAGAAAAAAAAGGAAGCACACATCTCGTTCGTTTATTTAAATATAAAATATATATATATATATATAAAACATCGCTTTCCTCGATTTTTTTCGGACGTCAATTCCGATACTCAATGGCAATACTCGGAGGGACGATAATGAACACGGTGACGTTGTTGGATTAGCGGAGAAAGTTCATTCTCGCCGCACGATCGTTCGATGGTCCTTTGTTTATACGAAAACATCGCGTCGTACCGATTTCATCGTTTCGCCGATTGTCCATTGACGAGCGCAATGAATTCGCCGCGAAGGATTCGACAGATCCCGGTCGCAGCCGTGAAGGCAGCATACCAGGCCGGAGAAATTGAAACGTCATCGAGACTCGATCGAGCTCCTAGATCCCGGCGGTAATGATCCTTAAATCGCGGTTAATCGCGATTAAGATTCTAGTTTGTGATTTACGTAACTGCGCGCGAGCGGCCGCGCGGCAGTTCTCTTCCGAACGGTGTATAAGCTGGTGGCTAATAGCCTTCTTTTCATACCGAGCGCGAAGTTATAAAGCGTCGTAAAACAGCGTCAGTGTACACACACATACAAACACTCGAGAGAAGAAAAATAACGCCGCGAGCAAACTCTCCGTTTATCATTTTTTTTTCTTGCGAACGGGCGATTTGATTGCCCGGCGAGTTGATTGGTATAAATACGACAGTCACAAAGCAAGAAGTTTGCTAATAATCAGTGAAATCGGCAATACGGCGCGCATAAACTTCAATTAAAATTTGATAATAATTTAGAGTCCGCGCTCGCGCGCGCGTTTCAGGAAGCAACGGGAGCAGATTTTACCGGTCTGCAGACATTTATCACAAAATCTCTATCGAGGAGATTAATAAAGGTCGAAAATAGTACGAACGACTTGTCACGTTCCGCATGCTAAAATGTGTACGTATACACACACACACACACACATACACGGCTATCTATAAAACCGTCTATATAATGTAGGCACCGATAGGATGTTCTGCTTTCACTGAACGATAGAGCGTGTATATATTAAAGTGGAACCTAGATACTTGGGGGAACTTAACTAATATGCAACAAAAACCAGGTAACGGTCGATCCGCTTTTTTCGGGGAGGGGGGAATATTGATTCTTTTCCCTCTCCTCCTCTCTTCTCTGTCTTTATAAACTTGGCATCTAGTTGCTAAAAACTTAAAAGCATAAAAACAATTTTTAATGTATGTGTGTGTGACAAAAGTTTGTTCTTGAATTGTTTGTTGTTCCAGAGCGATCTCAGAGTAGTCAGAAAATATTTCTTCAGATTATTTGGAAGTTATCGAAGTATAAAACCTTCTCAGGTAGTGCACTTTACTGCCGTGAAATCTTGAGAAGAGTGCCATTAAGTATAAATTAATTAGCACAGCCCGTCTATAAAGATAACGAGGGCCTCTCAGTAACCTTTTATCGTGTTACCGTTTAATATTATGTATCGGAGTTACCGCAATTATATATACAAGTCCGATGTAACAAATTCCGCACCACATATATATACGTATTATATATATTTTATATATACATATGTATATGTATCTGCAATATAAATTGCGTATCGACGTATCTGTAAAATAAATCGTTATGTAAAACGGGTCCGTCTTTATCGCGCGCGACTCGTCCCGTTTTATTTAATTCGTATTTTATTAAATTCGCCTGCTCGCGCGCGCGAACTGGGCCGAGAGGGAACGATTTACGGTCTCGATCAATTAGAGGGAGACGAGAGAGAGAGAGAGAGAGGAGCGCATCGTGAATTTTTACGACGCACGAAACCAGAAACGCAATTTCGACGTGCACGGCAACACAAGGTGCCCGGCGCCGCGCCGGTTTACGGTTCATTAAATTATATTTCCACGCGCTCGCGCGCGCGAACCGATATTTAGTGCCTCTCTTGAAAACGCCGCCGGAAGTTTTATGTGCCATTTTCACCGCCGCCATCCCTAATTCACTCACGTTCTGCAACAATGCGCGATTTCGATAAAACGACCGGACCGCGCGCCGCTCGAAATTATTTTTACGGCGAAAGTGTATTAAAAAGTTAAACGTTTGTAATGCAAATCGAATGTTGCGAATGTGTTGCGCAGAAAAAAAAGCACATTTCTCTCACTCTCTCTTTCTCTCGTTCTGGTTCTTGACGCGGGACCGACTTTCGGAGGAGAGACCAGGTGATTCAATTACGCGACGATTGTCAAATAGTTCGAGTGTAAAAGCTTTTTACACTTCAAATTCGTTACATTCGTTAAATAACAGTTTGGATGCAAAATTAAGCAATCACACAACGGAGACGAGATCGACAACGCGGATGACGATCTTTGACTTTTTCGTCAAATGAACGCTGTGTGTGATGGCGTATTACGATAATCTTCGTAACGACGGGATTAAATTTGTACGGGGATTAAGACTCCGCGACATCTCGGGAAACTTTTCGCGAAATGTCATGTTTCCTCGCTGAGGATAAAAGCCAAGTGAGACAGGCTCCCGCACATCGGGTCACGTCGACGGGTCTTATCGTCGCGCTGTTCAACGCGGTGAAGCTCCCCGGCGGTGATTGTTAATTGCGCAACACGTCATCTATCATCGGCTAATGATACAATCCGGTGGCTCGGAGTGGATCACGTTATTACATTTCAGATGGCCTAATCGCTAATAAGGATTTATGGATATCGTGAGCGCACGACGCCGTTGGCAGAATGTGAAAGTCTCTCGGGGCGCTCGTCGTAACGAGGGTGTATGTATCTCTCTCT